>CAUHTR010004174.1:0-39023 GCA_959609185.1 Schmidtea polychroa | reverse complement strand
TTGAAGATGTGAGTTTAGGATTTTTTTCAGTATCGTTAATAGCCAGTTCGAGTCTTTCATCAATATTTTGCCTTTTCTTTTAAGCAAAGTCCACTCCTAGATATCTGTAGAAGTTCGAGTCATCTACTTTTGGAATAGTCTCATTATATAGTTTAATTGGTTGGTGGTTATTATTGTCATTTAAGTGGAAATAACCAGATTTCGAGGGTTTAAATTTTAGGTTGGCAAGTGAGGCGAGACGAACAGTTTCAAGGAGGGCAGAGGTGATTGATGGGTAAGAGTCTGAGATCAATACGATGTCATCCGCGTATGCTAAAATACCAATATTCATATCACCAAACATGAAAGGGTGAGAGAAAAGGATGTTTTTAATAATATAGTCAATAGAGAGGCAGAAAAGAGTCATGGAGAGTGGGCATCCCTGCTTCACTCCTTTCAGGATGGGAACTGAGGGCGATTTTTCACCTTCGCAGTCAAAGATGGTCTCAACATTGTCGTACATATTGTTTATCAGCCTAATGGTGTTAGGGTGTAAACCTATTGTAGAGAGAGTATGCCAGATGAGGTCATGTGGTAGAGAGCCGAAGGCATCAGTGATATCAAGCCAGATAATATGAAGGTCAGATTTATTTCGTATGGAGGCGTCTTTAATGAGTTGAAGGATAAGATTATGTTCAGCGCACCCATCGGGAGTGCCGATTGCTTTCTGGTTTTTAGAGATTAGGTTACCCTCTTTGATCCAACCAAGTAGTCTGTTATTAAGAAGTGAGGAGAAAACGCGGTATGCTGTATTCATGATGGAGATCGGTCTCCATGAACTGGCTTCGTGGCTTATCTCATTCTTACCGGCTTTGAGGATGAGTTTTGTCCGAAAGGTTTTCCAAGTAGATGGACAGAGGGAATTCCTTTGTATGTTATTACATATAGAGAGAAGAAGTTCAAGATCTGGTGATATCTTTTTCCAATTGGCAAGTGTGATAAGATCCAAGCCTGGAGCGGTATTGTCAAGATTGGAGACGATGTATTTGATCTCATCAGTATCAAAAGGAGTAAAAGAGTAGTTTTCTGAGAAGGAGCAGAGGAGGTTAATAGAGAGCGGATTTGAGGTGACCAATTCCCCTGCAAAAACTTTGAGAATATTGGTCATAGTGGGTTTTTGAAAGTTACATTCATTGTTTAAGATCTTAGATATCTCCTCCTTGGGGTCAAATTTGTGTCTGTTCCTTTTAATAACTAATAATTCATTTTCTAGTTTTTTTGTCTTATGAATTATGTCCGCTGGTTTTTTATTAATGTATTTTAAGGCGTTAATATCTTTCATTTATTTTTACAATTTCACAAAGGACTGTATCACAGTCAGTTGTATCTGTATTTAAATTAATTATGAGGCTATTGATAAATGGTCGATATTTTCGCACATCATCATTAGCCATTCTATTATTTATAATTTTTTTAATTATATTTTTTATCTTATCAGACATATTCTGGATGTTTGGGGAGGTAATCCTATCATTTTTCATCAAACATTCAATTATATGGCATACAAAGAAGGCTGATTCATAAGGAGAGTTGCATCTGGGGTATTCAAGATATTGAAGTTTGATGTCCAAGGGAGAGACAATTTTTTGTAAGTCAAGAATGGTTTCAAGGATATTATTAGCAAGTATTTGGTGGGTAGAGGGACATTCATCAGTGATGGGGTCAATAAGTATTGCGAGTTTACGACGTTTATCGAGAAAGAAGAAGAACCAATTGTTCTTGGAATGACACATAGGCATTATGATCTCATTCCAATCAGCAAATTCATTAAAAGGAAAGGATTCGAAGAAAGTTTTGAAGTTGTGCTGAATGAGGGCGTTCCCTATATAGGGGTCAACGAAGATAGAAGTAGGTCTTATGGCAAAAGAAAAGATGAATGCCTTGATTGTATGCTGTGACCATCATGCAGACTCTTTATCAATATTGTTTGAAAAAAGAATATTATCAGGTAAGTCCCTGAAAATAATTTCATTATTAAGGGGAGATAGGATTGCCTCTTGGGTATCCAGAATGTCTATAAAAACATTATTTATATTATTATTAGTTACCTTATAAGAGTTGATAGGGGTAATAGAGTTACTGTTTTCAAGGGTGGGGTGATTATTTTCTATATGATTTTTGGTATCAGCATAGTTTATCCACTCTCCACAGGAACAGTATATTTTTCGATTAATGTCGAATTTAAAGTTTTTATGGTTTTTAGATATATGGGACATAATTGTGTCTAGGGGAGTATCAATGTCAAATGAGTCAAAGCATTCGTGGCAGTTTTTGTTCCAGAAGTGGCAAGCAAAAGATTCGAGGGTGTAATTTTAAGTGAGATAATTTTTAAGAAGTCTTTACCTTACACTGCACTGGTGTTGGAACTGAGAGTTATGGTTATGAAGGTTCCTAAATGTGATAAGATTAAGTGTGGACCTGCTTCCCTCCCCTTTGGGTCTACATTGCAGGCAGTCGATAAGTGAGTCGTATGTTATGGTCATGTTATGGGTGTCTTGTGCATGGGAGATGATTTTGTCGAAGTCTATAGCAGATATAGTGCCGCAAAAAACTGTGTGATGAACACCACGGCATTGTAGTTTGCCTCTTCGAGTCAGAGAAGTAAAGTATTTCATCATTTAAGCTATTTGTTTTAAGGTCTTTTGGGATTTTGGACATTCTCGGTTTGATCAGATCATTCGGGGGGACAAAAAGAGTAATCTTTTTGCCTGTTACTTCCAGGCTTTTTTGGAAATCCCTGTCAGTTTTCTGTTGTACAGGTGTAGATGTGGATGCGTAGATCGATTCCCCTTTATCGGATGGCAAGGTGTCGTTGTTACGCTTAAGATTAGGCAATTCAGAGTTTTCAAGAGGTATCAGTCTTTTGGGTATTGCTGGAGAGCTGTCAAGGTCTACTTTTTCAAATAAGGAGCTATTTTCAGCTACCCTTTCTTTATTAGAAGATAAGTAAGGTTGAAGAGTCATCAAGAGGCGAAGGTCTAAAAGAGAGATTATAGATTTTGGAGTCGTCATTAGATTCAGTCAGAAGAGGGTTGTTTTCAGGGAAAGATGTTGGAGGAGGATGGAGGCTATTAGTTGGAGATAGATATTCAGTGTCGTTGCGAGTAGGTAGGGTATTATGAATAGGAGTAGTAGATTCATTGGTGCTGGAGCTGCTATATATGATGACGTCATCACAGTCAGAGTTGAAGAGTATCGCTTGGGTATTCAGGAGGTCTTTCTGAGGTATTAACAACTTCCTCACCATCCGACACAGGGGACTCGATTGTGTCATCAAAGTAACAGCTATAATGGGATGTGTCAATACTGATTTCCGAGCAGGAGGAGTCTTTATCAGGGTCATAAGATAGTTCAGATAACTTAGAGCGTGATGAAGTATCTTCAAGGGTGTAGGGAGAGGAGGTATTATTCATATTATTAGATTTAATATGTCTAAACTTTTTAAGGAGTTTTTCATTGGGTCTGATAACCTTAGGGGAAGAAAAATTCGGTATAGGCTTGGAAAAATGTGGTCTGCTACATGTGATTTGGTTACGGTAGGTTGGTTTTGATACTATAGTATTGTTGGGTAGAACTGGGGGAGTGGATAAACTATCGGTGTTTACTTTATTAGTTAATGAGATACTTTCTTTAATAGATTTTTCAGAAGGATCTTTATTAGTTGAGATGTTAGATGAAGGATTGTATGGAGGAATCAAGATGTCAGTTTCAGGAGTAAGCGAGGAAGATTGAGGCATATTGATGTGTTCGTCAGTAGCTAAAGAGATGGTAGGAGTTTCATTAGCTGAGGAAGTAGCAAGATTTTCGCTGAAGGTGACTGTCTTTGAAGATGCGAGTCGGCCGGAGGCCGGCAAGCTGCGTATTTTCTCGTGTTTTTTATCTTCTAACTCTTTAAATTTTGCTTGTTCATTGAAATCTTCCAACTCTTTTATAGATTTAATTGTTGGCCCCTGTTGTTGTGTTATTACCTCATTTAATATTATAGATTCAGCATGTTGAGTTGTATCTTTTTTATTATATTTATCTTGTTCTGATTGTAATTTTTTTAAAAGTGCTAATCTTTCTTCATATACCATTTTAATGGTATCAAAAATGGTATCATAGTTCGAAGGGCTTCAAGTATAATCCTTTACCATTTTTAGTTTTACAAAGGCATCCATTCTTTAAAGATTTACATATTTTTTTAAAATCTTCTTTATCTTTTGAAGATAAAGATTCAGATGTAGAAATTTGATTTTTTAAAAAATCATTTAAACCCCTACCTTTATAAGGATCAAGATAGAGACCCTTTCCCTGAGACTTTTGCAGACTCCCCTCATATGGATTAAGATAGAGACCCTTTCCAACGGACACTCCCCCTTTAGCTTGCCCTACCTTTTTCATTGAATCGATTTCAGTTTGTAGTTTTTCTTTTTCTAGGTCTGTCTTTTGAGATTCTTTAGCTTTTTGAACTGTAGTTGCAATTCCTCCAGCTATTCCAGCAGCACTTGATAAACCAGCAATGATTGCAGGTATTAAAGCAGCTAATGGAAGGAAGCCCCCCTGACCCTCTCCCGACCCACCTCCTTCCTTTAGTCTTTCTTTAACTTGTTCTTTTACATGTTTTCCAATAAAATATTTTTTACCAGAGATTACTACTGATTTATTTTTATTTGAATTTATTAATTCTTGCAAAGATTCCTCTGTAGGGTTTTGTGTTGTCATTTTATAATAAATAAAAATGGATACTTGGAAACCAATTTTAAATAGACATAAATCTAAATTTAATAATAAAGTATTTCCTGATAATTTTAGATGCTTAATTATTGGATCTTCTGGATGTGGAAAGAATGTTCTTCTTATGAGAATGTTATTAGAAGATGGTTTTTTGGATTATAATAATTTAATCTTTTATTCTACAACCATTAACCAACCGGAATTACAACTTTTGAAATGTGGATTTGAAAATAAATTAACTAAAAAAGCTATAATTGATATTTTTAAAAATCAACATACATATCCTGAAGAAGTTTTTCAACCTTGTGATATGGTTGATTGGTACAAGGAAAAGATTTTAGAATCAGATGGACAAAGTCCTCTATATATTAATAAAAATGAAGATTGAAGATCTCCTCCTATAGCCCTTTCGGTATGTTTTTTAGTTTTAACATGAGAGGCTTTATGATGTCTTGTAACTTGACAATGACAAGTTTCACATGTCCAATATTTACTCATTTTAAAAAGTTTTTTATGAGGAATCTCCTCGTACATTTTCAATAATTGAAATCTTTCCACCATATAATTTCATTTCTATTTTCTTCTCTTCTAATATTAATGTATATACTTTAGCTTTAAAATTAGAATCCTTTGTTATATGAAATGTAACATCAACATTATTTATAGCTAGGCGATCATCTTGGTCTGATACATTTATACAAAATATAGAATATAAATTTTTGAAATCTTCTAAACTTAATTGCGGTTCAACTTTGAAATCATAACATGTTTCAATATAATTTAGATATGGGAATATGTTTTCATTATTTTCAATATTAAATTCCATTCTATTTATTGGATAATAAGAACTATTTAATTGAATTTGGATTGTTTTTAAATTATCATCTCCAATCTTTTGAATAAATAGATTGTTATTTTTTTGGAAAGATGAATCTACTTCTTTGAATCCAATCAAGATATATCTTGGTCGGTATGATAAATTTGCTACCTTTATAGAATAAGTTGAGCCTTCTGTCATACTGAATTCACTACAGATTCTATTTAAATAATTTACATTTATAGATTTGTTGGAATTTAATCTTTCAAGGAGTTTAATCTCAGAATGTGGATTTAATGTCCATTCGGGTATATGTAATTCAAGTGTTGATAATTTTAATTTAGCTTTTGTATCTGCAGCTCCATAGAACAATCTTTTATCACCTTCTAGTCTATTACAGATGAGTTCTATAAAAACATTATGGAGCACCCGGTTATAGTTTTGAAGGAATCCGAACTAGTGTTTTAATTCAAAATAACCTTCAAATTTTTTCAACTTATAAAGTTCAGCTCTTTTATAGTAAGCATAATTTATATCTAAACCATCTTTATCTAAATCTCCTTTATTAACATCAGGAATCCAACCTGTTAATTCACCATATTCATTTTTATAATCACAACCAGTCAAAATAAAATTTAACATTGTAGAATATACTCCTGGATGTAAAACAGTTTCAATTTCTGATGATCCTAGTTTTAATCTCATGTTGGAGAATAAATTTGGAAAGAAATTGTTTTCTAGGGTTATATCTTTGTTTGCTTCAATTTCTAATTCAATTTTATAATATAATTTGGCATTACAAAAATTTTTGAGGTAAAAAGGGGTATTATATTGAGAATATTTAAACAAAGTAAAAGACCTTGAAGAAATAGCCTCAATATTTGGTATTATTAAATTAAAGATTTGATTTTTAATGTTTTTTAAATTAGTTTTAGAAATTTCAGAAACTGATGATTTTACAACTCGTCCGATTCTGTTTTTGAAGAAATTGTGAAATTTTTTAAAATGCTTTTTATCAGGACTGTTATCGATATCTACTAACTTATTTTTAAAATTTTCCACGTTTTTAATTTTATTTTTAATTTCTTGATTTTTAATAAAGTTTTCGTTACTAATATTGATTTTTAGGAGGGTATTTTTAAAATTATTATTAATTTCTTGATTTTTAATAAAATTCGCGTTACTAATATTGATTTTATGAAGGGTGTTTTTAAATTTATTATAATTAATAGTATTATTGGATTTTTTTTGAAAAATATATTTAATTTGACTTAAATTATCAGATTTATTTGATTTTTTGAAATTGGAGTTGGGTATAGATTGAATAAAAATTGGAGAGTTTTTTCTATAAGGATAGGATAATTTGTGAGGGGTGTTCTTATTAGTTTTACGATATTCATTATAGTACTTAGTATCGTTATAGTAATATAGATTTTTATAATTAGAATTATAATAATTTTGACCATAATTACCGTTATTATCCAAACCAGATTTCGGGTAATGCTTTCGGATTTTGGGAGTCATTATTTCTGCCCAGTGCTAGGAATGTTATATAGGAGTGATTCTCCTAAGCACTGGGAAACGGCGGGAGTATTCTTGTGGTAATTCATATAGTTAATATACATTTATAAAAATTTTTGAGGTAAAAAGGGGTTACTGATCTTTCGCTTACACCTGAGTTGACTGCAAACGACTCTGATTTCGACTGTGTGCTTTTTAAATTTAGCTCAATTTCCATTGCCTTTTTAATCAATTCATCAAAGTCATTAAAATCAACATAACATAAAGCCTTTATAATTTCTTTCTTTACTCCTGACAAGAATTGATCCTGCAATAATTCTTTTACCTGCTTTGCCATCTCGGCCTGTTCTGGTTTCACTTCGAAAGCTTTCTCTGCAAGAGTTGATAAACGATAAGCAAACTCACTTACCGATTCCTCGGGCTTTTGTACGCGGTTATAGAATTTCTGTCGCATTATCCGCTTTATATCCCCTCCGATTAATTTCGTGGCTAACGCGTCTTTCAACTTGGTCCAGTCATTTGCTACTAATCTTTTATCAATTTGTTGCCACGCTTCTCTGGCTGCTCCTTTCAGGTATAGCGGTAATCTTTGCACCATTATCGATTGGCTCCATCCATAGGCTGTCGCATACATATAGTAATCTGCCATAAAATCTACAAATTCCAACGGATCTCCACCGTACTGATCTACAGGTAGTTCTTGACAACTCGCATAATATTTGCCTTCCTTGCCGTTGCCCACCGTGGACACAGGTGTTTCGTCATTGTTATTTGTATTATTGGTTAGTCTTTGGGTACTCATTAAATTCTCTATTAGTGTTTGGCTTCTCAATTTATAAAATGATCGGGTCAACACAGGCTTTACTCGTCTAAAATTTAAAGTGTTACAATTACAAAGTTTACCTTTCGTTTTAATTTTGACTTTTCAACAATCACTTTCCACAGAAAATTTTTTTTTTCACACTTTGCTTCAATAATAAAATCACCACTTTAATAATTCTCGAATAATGTTCACCACTTTCAAATAAACGTTTCACTTCAATATTTATTTATTTAATTATTATTATCTTTTTCCAAATTTCTCGATACTTTACTAATCTCAACAAATTTTCACCGATCTTATACTCCTCGGTATCACTCAAATATTATCACAATTTCAACAAATCTTCACCGACTTTTAATCACGTCGGGCTCACCAAATATGTTGGGTTTTTAATGTAAGTCGGTACTACGGTCTGACTCCTTTGTGATCTTTTCAAAATAAATAAACGACCCAACACAAAATCTTTATTAACACTGATGCAGTTACACTTTTACACTTTTTATTAGTTCACTCACACTTGATACAATCAGGTTTTGTCTGCACTTTTCAATTTGCCAACAAATCTCACGCAGGGGTAGATCTTCCAACGGGAGATGTCCCTTTCTGGTACGTTCCATTTTTAAATTGTTTATTTTCTACTAACTTTAATATTTCCTTTTTCGCTCTCGTCAAACTTCTATTTTCTTTTCTTCGACCAACTGGCAGTTTTGTTTTCTTGCCAGTTGCTTTTATACCCACTTGGTAACTGACTTTATTTTTGCAAATTAGTTTTGGTCTTACTTCCCCCGGGCTTCCTCTTGTAGGTCTAATTCAATTTAAGGGAATTGGCTCTTTTTCTTTGACGGCTCTTGTCACTTTTATTTTATCCGGCTAAATTAATTGCCTTCCCATAATTGGATTGCTAATTCAAGTTTTCTCAATTCGCTCGGGTTTTTTATTGTCTCGGGTTTCCCATTAGCTCGGGTCTCCCATTAGCTCGGGTTCTTTATAAGCTCGGGTTCTCCATTAGTTAATTAATTTTTAATTAATTTTTGTTTTTTGTAATTTATTCCTTTTAGGGACCCCCCATTGATTTTATTTTATTATAGCTGAACTCGTCTCATTATTTAGCATTCGCCCATACCAGTTTCCCCCAGAAAATATTCATTTTTAAAATTTTTGATTTTTAATTAATATTTTGTACTTTAAATCTTATTTTGAATTTGGTGTTTTTATCGATTTTCGCCTCATTTTTGTGCCTCTCTTGTTGAACCCCAACACTATGTACCCACACACTTTAGTCACAAAATAAAGTTTTGGGTCTAGAAATCAGTTCTAGCCCAACAAAATGTGTTTCTTGTGCAACTGCTTGCATTTATTAATTTATTATTTTTTTTTGATCTTACTCGTGTTTTATTTGATGGTTTTCTTTTAATATATGTT
Organism: Schmidtea polychroa; assembly: GCA_959609185.1. Taxonomy (NCBI): domain Eukaryota; kingdom Metazoa; phylum Platyhelminthes; order Tricladida; family Dugesiidae; genus Schmidtea; species Schmidtea polychroa. Next base: position 29,685 of record CAUHTR010004174.1, on the reverse strand, counting down.
AAATTTCTTATTTCTTTTTCCGTGCTGTGTGTGTCATCTCAGTTGCCTATTAAATAGAAAACAAGAAAAAGTCCAAATAGGAAAAGTTGATATTGGTTTTTAGTCCAACAACTGTATGGGGGGGGTGAAATTTTGGAAATCGTGCAAGCGGGCCTAGAATTTGATGTAAATTTTTGTAAATTCTAAAAATATTTTCAAAAGGTATATATATAAATTTATAATATTAAAACTTTAATAGACAATATTATTAATTTTACGATCAGCTGTTTTAATGCATCAGTTAAGCTTATATTTTACAAATTGAAATCAAATTAAACTATATTTTAAAGCTTTAGCTACTAATAAATTTTTTATTTGTATAATTCATATTGAATGCCAAATAGCACGGAATTCAAATTATTCACGGATGCAATCATATCTGGATCGACAGAATTATTCGATAGATATTTCAAAGAGGAATATTTAGAGCGAGAGGTTGATATCAATTTGTATTTAATGCATTCGGATCTGATATAGGGGATAATTATTATATTTTATTTTGACTATATTTATTAATCAGGATGCCAATAAAATGCGACCAATTCATCACGCATGCCGTGCAGGGCACACAGAAACAGTCAAATTGCTGATTGATCACCATTGTGATATTAAGGCAATTGATGGGGTACATTTGGCTGATTATTTAATGATTTATTTATCTGCCAGGGGAGATGGCAGCCAATTCATCACGCATGCAGTGCAGGGCACACGGAAACAGTCAAATTGCTGATTGATCACCATTGTGATATTGAGGCGCTTAATGAGGTACATTTTGCTAGTTATTTTATGATTTTTAATTAATATTCTCCCAGTGGAATCAGCGGCCAATTCATCGCGCCTGCCATGGAGGTCACCTAGAAACAGTCAAATTGCTGATTGATCAGAAATGTGATATTGAGGCACGAGATAAGGTACATTTGGCTGATTATTTAATGATTTATTTATTTATCTGCCAGGGGAGATGGCAACCAATTCATCACGCATGCCATGGAGGTCACACGGAAACAGTCAAATTGCTGATTGATCACCATTGTGATATTGAGGCGCTTAATGCGGTGCATTTTGCTAGTTATTTTATGATTTTTAATTAATATTCTCCCAGTGGAATCAGCGGCCAATTCATCGCGCCTGCCATGGAGGTCACCTAGAAACAGTCAAATTGCTGATTGATCAGAAATGTGATATTGATGCACTTGATAAGGTACATTTTGTTGATTATTTAATTATCTTTTATTATCAATCTCACAGCGGGGTTGGCAGCCAATTCATCACGCATGCCATGGAGGTCACATGGAAACAGTCAAATTGTTGATTGATCACCATTGTAATATTGAAGCACGAGATAAGGTACATTTGGCTGATTAATTAATGATTTATTTATTTATCTGCCAGTTGAATCAACGGCCAATTCATCGCGCCTGCCAAGGAGGTCACCCAGAAACAGTCAAATTGCTGATTGATCACCATTGTGATTTTGAGTCGCTTGATGGGGTACATTTTGATTTGAATTCAGTTAATGATAAATCTCATTGATTGATTTCTCTAGAATGGTAATTCACCGTTAGAAATTGCTGTTAAAGCTGGCAATGAAAGAATAACTCACATTCTGAATGGGGTAATTTCTTTCATTTGTAAATTGATAGTGAAATCCTTTTGGATGGGGGTTCATTTTGTTTATGCCATTTCTGTTACTGTCTTTTCTGTGATTTCTATCCAGTACTTCATATTCAGTACTTTTTGGAATTGGTTTTACTTCGTTTATGCTAGACAGGCCTCCATGTAGCCACACCTATTATAATAAATTTGTTTACTAACATTTTGACAGCTGAGATCCTCAAGGGGATCAGTAGTAAATCAATTAGTTGTTGGTTCCTGGTTGTTAGTACTTAGTTGTCTGTTGACTTATTATTAATATTTCATATAAATTTGCATATTATACATTATTTTTAAATTTCTCAGGTGAAAACATTTCAAATATCTTATTTTAATTTTAAACTATTACTTAAATCTATTTTAATTTACTTTAATTTCTCAGAAGTAATCGTTTCTTAAAAATAACTTACCATAAATTACAGTACAAAAATCCTAGGGTCAAAATACCCTCTCACGATGGTGCTTCACATTGACAACAATTTTTAATTAAATATTAAGTAATTGAGTAATCAACGATTAATCCGGATTAATTACGTAATTACGTAAATAATATGGAGGGATGGAAGGGATTATATTTCAAGCCAAATATTCCATAAGTTGTGGTATAAATGGTTGGTATTAGTGTTCGTTTGAAGACCATAATCATTGCATGAAGAAGTATATGCGAAGGGATCAAGACGCATATGGGAAAACAGGACAGGAATATCATAATGATATTGTCAGAGCCAAATATAGTCTCATTTATAATATAATTAAAATTAATTTGGCAATTTCTAATAATAAATTCAATTAATTATAAAATGGAAAATGAAAATTGTTTATTAAATTATGGATAATATAATTTTTGCATTGAAAATATATTTGTGGGAAAATGACAAAATTAAAATTAATCTTCCATATTTGTATTTCATTTCGGAATATTTGGAAGTGAAACTGGAATTTGTCGCAGCAATTTGTATTATGTCATGATCAGGATCTTGAGGAGTCTATATTCCATTTTATCATAATTAATCCGAGGGTAGGGCCGCCGCGTGGGTAAGAGGCGCCTTTGTGCCAGATTTTTTTCAGCGCCCTTCCCTGAACTGAACCCACGTGTCAAAAGCTATGACTTGTTATGAATTTAATCATTAGAATATTTCCAATGAATACTTTTATTTTAAAAAATAATTACAGCTTATATAATACGATAATATACAGGCATGGGTTATATACATACATTATATAATACTAAATCTAAGCAATCAATAAAATTTGCTTGTCTCAAACATATATTAAGAATTAGATTACTTTATAATTATTCATCACTCAAAAATCAAAATACTTTTTACATATTTACTCTTCTAGCTTTAGCAGCTACAAAGTTTTTTCTGAGATCGTTAATATCTATGGAATCCAAAATATCGCTTTCTATAGATATTATGGATAAGTCCGTTAATCGTTCTTCTTTCATGGTAGACCGTAAATAGTTTTTAATTAGTTTCTTTCCCCAGAAGCAACAGACACAGGTAATGTTAAAAAAATGCGTAATACAATAGTTATATTCGGGAAGATCTCATTTAATGCATTTTTATAAATGTAATTTAAAACCTCGTGAGGAGACAAGTCAGATTTTATAAAAAATTGAATGGTTTTTAATTCTTCGTTTAGAGCTATACCATAAATATCTTCATCGTTTAAGTTTGCACCGTCGGTTAATTTTATATGCAAATCTTTGCAGTGTTTCAATAAATCCTCATTATCCCATTGTTTTAGTTGGTTGATGTTGTATATTATTTTAAAATCTTCGTTCTGTTGTTGCAATTGTTGAAATCGTTCTGAAATTGACGATATAGTGGTGTCCAGAATCGCGAAGTAGAAGTTAATTTTAAAATCATGTTTTGCATCCTTCACTGTATCATCTGATGCTTCGTAATCGAATAACTTCCTTTTTTTTCGCTTTCGAGTTTCAGGGAAATCAGGCTCAATATCAAGTTCTCTAGCTTTAGCCATTGCAGACGTCACAAGTTCTTCAAATTTATCATCAGTTCTAAGACTTTTTAAGTTGTTCAAAATTGAATGAAGATTTTCTGTTACTAATTGTAAATCGAATGTGGGCTTTTGCATTATTTTGCTGACAATATTGACAAGATTCAATATATCATACCAAATTGAGACGGAACACAAAAATTTAAAAGAACAAATTTTTGAAATTATATTATTTGCTTGAGCTCTAGAATCCATGTCTTTTGTGTGGTCATTAGTGATATCTAATAAAGCTTGATAAATTTCTGACATATACATTTTCAGAGGTTTCAGGGCTTCTATCCGACTTTCCCATCTAGTTGCAGAAAGTGGTTTTAGGGATAAGTTTTTAACGTATTTTTTTAATACACCCCACCGTTTCACACTAATTGAAAAATAATTATATAGTTCTTGAATCACACTAAAAAAATTTACCGTCTCAAATGAAATTTTAGCTGCATCGGTCACTACCAAATTTAATGAATGAGCAGCGCATGGAACGAAAGAAGCTCGTGAATTTATTTCAAGAATTTTTTGTTGAAGTCCATTATGTCTCCCACGCATATTAGCTCCGTTATCGTACGACTGTCCGCGTAAATCTGATATATTAATGTTCATTAATTTCAAATGGTTAATGATGAACTCGAATAAACCTACATTGGTTGTGTCAGTTACACTTTGGAATCCTAAAAAATGCTCACGAATTTCTGCAACATTTCTCGATTTATTGTGATAAACAAATCTTATGACAATGGTTAACTGTTCAGTATGGCTTATGTCTGGTGTTGTATCAAGAATGATTGAATAATATTTTGAAGAGTGGAGCATTTCTAAAATATTTTTCTTAATAGCATCACTTATAATGCTAATTATTTCATTTTGAATCTGATCATCTAAATAATGACTAATATTCTTTTTCTCAAACGTTTGAACGCGATGTAAATGTTCAGACATTATTGGATCGAATTTAGCTATGGTTTCTATTAATTTCAAAAAGTTTCTGTTGTCGTTTTGAAAAGGATTTTTAGATGAACCTCTAAATGCCAAGCATTGTCTTGATAAATACTGTATTATATGAATAATTCGTTCCACGACCGATCGCCAATATTTTTTTTCGGTTTCGTAGAGTCGTTGTTGCATTGCATCAATTATACAATTTTTTTTAGTGACATTCTCAATTCGCTATATTTTGAACTGTTTTTTATGTGCCCAAAACTAGTTTCGTGAACTTTTAATATGTGGCTTAAGTGTTGCCAATCATTACAACCACTAGTAAGTTGTGTAGTATTGTCAGACATTAATTTGCAAAAGTAACAAAATACTGAATTTTTAGTTTTCGAATAAAGCAAATAACTCCTGCAAATTTTTTCCACGTTTGATAAAGTTCGATAATAATAATTATCAGAAAATTTACGTCCAGACTCATTTTTTGGGAAGTCTTTCAAAATTATTGCCTAGGATCATTTTCTATTAAACAATCTTTTAATTTTATATTAATTTGTTTTGGCCAAGTAGCCGGATCGTTAAAATCAATTTTTTTCGGAATCGGAGTCGGAATCGGTTTTATTACTTTCTTTCGATTCGTTTTCTATTGTAGAGTTTGTGGATACACCAGAAGAACTTTGTGTTTCGAGATTCAGGTCTTGATTTTCTTCCGTTGCAGTCGTAGTAGGATTAATAGTTTTAATAGTGAATTTATCTAAAGAACCTGATAGCTTTTGTCGAACGTCTTCTTGCTGAAGTCTATTTTTCTTATTTTGCGCGCCTGATAATTTTGATTTTTTTCCGATTCCAGACATCTAAGGATTTTAAGTTAAAATTTATTATACATTGTAATTATTTAATATTGTTATTTAATATATAATTAGTTATTTAATATTGTAAATTATACTTACGTTGAAATTTTATAATGAATGCCTGATGAAAATCAATAAATATTTGATTTACGCAGAAGACAAATGCAGTGGTGGTCTTGACTAGACGTAAATTTGCGTAAACTTGACTAAACGTAAATGTTTTTTTTTTCACTCGGCGCCCTTGCGCGGGACACAATATGAACAATCGTACGTAGCGACCCTGTCCGAGGGCTATGCATAGGATTTGCAGTAATTGAAGCCATTTCTACACAGTGCTATTGAATGCCACTCGGAGTTAAGAAAAAATTATTTTATAAACAGAAATTGAAATCAGATTCTAAAAACTATTTGGATCTGATTCTAGATCTCCTTATCATTCGCATTTCCTGATTTATCGCATTAGATCTTATACAATTCATTTACCCCAGAATCACTGTTATTATCGAGTATCTTGATTTATTATTATTGCATTTCTATATATTGTTTGAATTGGGATTATTTTATATGCGGTAGCTAAATAAATATCTATTATATAGGAGATCCCCTTCAATGTTGTCATTATAAATGAGATAGCAACCTCCTGTCGGCATTGGATGCAATTTATTGCTCTGGCTGTTTTTATATATTATCATTTTTATTTTCTATTAGCTTTATTTGTCCGCATTCAGGCTTGCTTACAACGGGCATGTAAAAATGGCGAGGCGGAGAAAGTTTCCTTGTTGCTAAAGGATGTCACCATTGAATATTGTGATAAGGTAATTGGTTGTTTGCTGGAAGAGAATAAGAAATGTTCAGGACAAAAGGCGGCCAATTCATTGGGCATGCGAGAGCGGCAATATTGAAACTGTGAATACCCTGATTAAAGCAAAATGTGATATAACTGCAAGAGATAAAGTAAATGTTGTGAATGAAATATACCAATGATTGTAATTCAGTCTAATTTGTCTCCCCTGGACATCGCTGTAAGGAGTGACAACAAGGCCCTCATAGAGATTATCCAGGATGCAATATTAAAACAGCAACAGTTAGATGGAATGGATCAGCAAGTAAGTTTCCACGAATTGATCAACCTCTGTAAAGTTATTGGTAAATTTTCATTATTTAGGCTTTTTTCTCAGAGAAAGTAAAATCATAAAATTCAATCAATAAAGATATATATATATATATATATATATATATATATATATATATATATATATATATATATATATATATATATATATATATATATATATATATATATATAGAAAAATATATACTCTGAGTTTATCCGACAAGATATTGTGTCCCCCTTTGGGTATTGATCACAAGAATAGTGGTCGCACTCAACAACTCACAAGGGTTTATTATTATTATTATTATTATTATTATTATTATTATTAAATGATGATTGCTTGGTAGCAGCATTTATTATTTAAAACAATAAAATGATAATTTAAGCCTTTTGCTGCAAATAATGTATTTAATGAAAGAATTTTCGACTATACGATAGTCCTTGTCAATCTCCTGGAATTTAGCAATGTTCTTCTTCAAAATACCCTTCAATCTTTCTTTTATTTCCTTTCTCTTAATTCTCATTGGTTGTAAATATAATGAATTGTTTTACTAAAAACTTTTAAAAATTTTTTTATTTTTATAAATTTTACATTTAAAATTTCAAAATGACACAAACTAAAAATTTTTAAATTTTTTACAGCTTCTATAATTAGCTTCTAGAAGCCTAATAAAATATTTGAAAATATTTTAAATAAAGCCTCCAATAACCACTTATATATGCTATTTAAATATTTCAATAAATGTGTCAATTTTGATTTTCAAACCCTATTTTTAAAAAAATTTTTTTTTTCCTATATTATTCTAATTATTACTTTTTAATTTATTCTATTTTTTTTAATAATTTCTTTATATATTGTCAGTTATTCTCAAAGTCAATGACAACAGATCAAATTCATGATTTCATTGATTTCTTCTTTAGTGTTGATCTTTGGCTGTCTGTTTATGATGAGAATTGCTTCTTTGATTCTGACATTTTTCTTTTGGATGTTTCCATTAGCTATGATTTCGAAACATACAAGAAAGTTAGCCGCATGTCACCAAACACCATCGAAATGAAGATCAACAAAGTATGGAAAGCCATAGCTTTGGAAATGAGGCTCAACAACAGAATAACCAACAGCTTCGTCACAAAAAATTCTGATCTTCCTAACTTCTACCACCTAATTAAAACTCACAAAGAGGGTCCTGGTATCAAAATTAGACCTATAGTATCCAACAAAAATGGACCAACAACTAAAACAAGTTGGCTCCTTGCAAAGATCTTGAAACCTTTATTGGACACGATACCACACCATCTTCAAAGCAGCGACTGTCTCATGACAAGACTAAATAATAACATGACTTGTCATAGAGAATTTCAATACCCATTTAGTCTTGATGTCGTATCACTATACACATCTATCGAACCAACAGAGGCTATTCAATGTTTAGAAAAGAAATTAAGAGAAAGCAACTTGTTAATAAAGGAAATGAATATCAAGAATATCACCAAACTACTTACTGTTATCCTCGAGAACACCTATTTTACCTTTGAACAAAATATCTATAAACAAGTTAAAGGTCTGCCTATGGGTTCTAGCATATCAGGACTGCTAGCAATCATCTTTATGGATAACCTCGAACGACAGACACTGAGGACCATACAACCCATCGGTTTCTATGCAAGATATGTAGATGATATCTTCATCACGACCAAAAACAGAAAAGAAGCGGAGGAAATATTTCATACATTCAATGCGGCTCATCAAGATATTAAGTTCGAAATCGAATATCCGGAAGAAGATGGATCCCTCAATTTATTGGATTTGAGAATCAAAATAGAAGAAAATACTCCAACATACGGGTTCTACAGAAAACCAGCTCGCAAAGAAATATTTATGCACCAAAGATCAGCGCTTCCATACTTACAGAAAGTACATGTCATAAGAAACGAGAAACAAAGAATAGCCAATCGATGCACGGAGAAAAACGAAAACTTTAAAGAGCAATCAAATTTCAATAAAATCCTACACCGAAACGGATACCAAGGTGAGGACATTGAAAAAATGAATTCTACCCCAAGAGGATCTAGGGAATTAACACAAAAGAATCAGAAATATTTCTATCTGAATATCCCATTCATCAGTGACATACTCGACTTCAAGATCCTGAAAGAACTTAAACGTACCGGTCTTCCAATTCGGATAGCACATAAATCTTGGACATTGAGAAGGGCTCTGGCAGGCAACATAAATAGAGAAAACAATTGCACAATGAAAAACTGCCAGACACCGAAAGATATGGGCTTTAGAAAAAACATCGTCTATTGCATCACGTGCAATGTATGCAATGAAATCTACATTGGAAGTACCCTCAGGACATTGCACCAAAGAGTTAAAGAACATCTAGATCCTGGTGGAACATCCTCGTTGGGCAGACATCTCCGGCAGTGTCAGCCAACAGAGGAAAGAAAAAATATTTCAATAGAAATCATAGCTAATGGAAACATCCAAAAGAAAAATGTCAGAATCAAAGAAGCAATTCTCATCATAAACAGACAGCCAAAGATCAACACTAAAGAAGAAATCAATGAAATCATGAATTTGATCTGTTGTCATTGACTTTGAGAATAACTGACAATATATAAAGAAATTATTAAAAAAAATAGAATAAATTAAAAAGTAATAATTAGAATAATATAGGAAAAAAAAAATTTTTTAAAAAATAGGGTTTGAAAATCAAAATTGACACATTTATTGAAATATTTAAATAGCATATATAAGTGGTTATTGGAGGCTTTATTTAAAATATTTTCAAATATTTTATTAGGCTTCTAGAAGCTAATTATAGAAGCTGTAAAAAATTTAAAAATTTTTAGTTTGTGTCATTTTGAAATTTTAAATGTAAAATTTATAAAAATAAAAAAATTTTTAAAAGTTTTTAGTAAAATAATTCATTATATTTACAACCAATGAGAATTAAGAGAAAGGAAATAAAAGAAAGATTGAAGGGTATTTTGAAGAAGAACATTGCTAAATTCCAGGAGATTGACAAGGACTATCTTATAGTCGAAAATTCTTTCATTAAATACATTATTTGCAGCAAAAGGCTTAAATTATCATTTTATTGTTTTAAATAATAAATGCTGCTACCAAGCAATCATCATTTTATACTTTCAAAAGGCCTGAGCCGGGCAAAATACTTGGAAATACGGAATTTAGCTAGAATCAACGAGAAAATTGCGAAATTATACTGCCAAATAAATTTCCTTCGCCGATGTAAGGAAATAAAGATCCTTCCAACAACAATAGATAACATCCACTTACCTCAGATTCTCAACAAAGATCAATACATCAAGAGAAATAAAAACATCAAAGATTATATTTTAACAAATTTAATTAGAAGTATGTACGGAGAAACTCATCGGGAACAAAAGAATCAAGAAAACGTATTTGAATAACCACCCAAAAGAATTGATCTACGAGGTACAAAGACAATCCTTCATGACAGCAGAAGCACATTATTCCTTGCGATTTGACAAAAGAATCAAACACCTTTTGAGAAAAAAGGAGCTCAAAGCAGGCCTTGTTACGAACAATGAAACACTGGACGGAAACGAAAGCATTACAGTGAACAAAGAACTAGTAACCGACCTCACAAATTGTCTATCCAAAGGTGAAAAAGGATTACTTTCACTAGGACCAAAGTTCAGTATAAACAGAGAAATAGATGAAGCAGCCATTCTCAATTTCAAAACAGCTCTTTGTCGCATTGCGTACCAGATCAAATGGAACAATACAATACCGCATGAAAATGAAAATAGAGAAAACAAGCTCCCAGTATACATAAACACAGATAAACTCTATCAACCAAATCCTGATGCAGAATTAGATTCAACACTCTCAAAGGTCTGTCGCAAAATCATGGAGTTAGTTGAGAAGGAAAGAAGAAAACCATATCTCTCAAACCTAACGAAAGACGAACAGGCAATATTAAAATCCCTTAAAAAGAAACCGTACGTTTACTTACCAAGTGACAAGGGGGGAGAATTTTGCATTATAGAGAAGAATCGTTACTGTGAAGCTGGTTATGAACACCTCGGCAACATCGAAACATACAAGAAAGTTAGCCGCATGTCACCAAACACCATCGAAATGAAGATCAACAAAGTATGGAAAGCCATAGCTTTGGAAATGAGGCTCAACAACAGAATAACCAACAGCTTCGTCACAAAAAATTCTGATCTTCCTAACTTCTACCACCTAATTAAAACTCACAAAGAGGGTCCTGGTATCAAAATTAGACCTATAGTATCCAACAAAAATGGACCAACAACTAAAACAAGTTGGCTCCTTGCAAAGATCTTGAAACCTTTATTGGACACGATACCACACCATCTTCAAAGCAGCGACTGTCTCATGACAAGACTAAATAATAACATGACTTGTCATAGAGAATTTCAATACCCATTTAGTCTTGATGTCGTATCACTATACACATCTATCGAACCAACAGAGGCTATTCAATGTTTAGAAAAGAAATTAAGAGAAAGCAACTTGTTAATAAAGGAAATGAATATCAAGAATATCACCAAACTACTTACTGTTATCCTCGAGAACACCTATTTTACCTTTGAACAAAATATCTATAAACAAGTTAAAGGTCTGCCTATGGGTTCTAGCATATCAGGACTGCTAGCAATCATCTTTATGGATAACCTCGAACGACAGACACTGAGGACCATACAACCCATCGGTTTCTATGCAAGATATGTAGATGATATCTTCATCACGACCAAAAACAGAAAAGAAGCGGAGGAAATATTTCATACATTCAATGCGGCTCATCAAGATATTAAGTTCGAAATCGAATATCCGGAAGAAGATGGATCCCTCAATTTATTGGATTTGAGAATCAAAATAGAAGAAAATACTCCAACATACGGGTTCTACAGAAAACCAGCTCGCAAAGAAATATTTATGCACCAAAGATCAGCGCTTCCATACTTACAGAAAGTACATGTCATAAGAAACGAGAAACAAAGAATAGCCAATCGATGCACGGAGAAAAACGAAAACTTTAAAGAGCAATCAAATTTCAATAAAATCCTACACCGAAACGGATACCAAGGTGAGGACATTGAAAAAATGAATTCTACCCCAAGAGGATCTAGGGAATTAACACAAAAGAATCAGAAATATTTCTATCTGAATATCCCATTCATCAGTGACATACTCGACTTCAAGATCCTGAAAGAACTTAAACGTACCGGTCTTCCAATTCGGATAGCACATAAATCTTGGACATTGAGAAGGGCTCTGGCAGGCAACATAAATAGAGAAAACAATTGCACAATGAAAAACTGCCAGACACCGAAAGATATGGGCTTTAGAAAAAACATCGTCTATTGCATCACGTGCAATGTATGCAATGAAATCTACATTGGAAGTACCCTCAGGACATTGCACCAAAGAGTTAAAGAACATCTAGATCCTGGTGGAACATCCTCGTTGGGCAGACATCTCCGGCAGTGTCAGCCAACAGAGGAAAGAAAAAATATTTCAATAGAAATCATAGCTAATGGAAACATCCAAAAGAAAAATGTCAGAATCAAAGAAGCAATTCTCATCATAAAAGATCAACACTAAAGAAGAAATCAATGAAATCATGAATTTGATCTGTTGTCATTGACTTTGAGAATAACTGACAATATATAAAGAAATTATTAAAAAAAATAGAATAAATTAAAAAGTAATAATTAGAATAATATAGGAAAAAAAATTTTTTTAAAAAATAGGGTTTGAAAATCAAAATTGACACATTTATTGAAATATTTAAATAGCATATATAAGTGGTTATTGGAGGCTTTATTTAAAATATTTTCAAATATTTTATTAGGCTTCTAGAAGCTAATTATAGAAGCTGTAAAAAATTTAAAAATTTTTAGTTTGTGTCATTTTGAAATTTTAAATGTAAAATTTATAAAAATAAAAAAATTTTTAAAAGTTTTTAGTAAAACAATTCATTATATTTACAACCAGTGAGAATTAAGAGAAAGGAAATAAAAGAAAGATTGAAGGGTATTTTGAAGAAGAACATTGCTAAATTCCAGGAGATTGACAAGGACTATCGTATAGTCGAAAATTCTTTCATTAAATACATTATTTGCAGCAAAAGGCTTAAATTATCATTTTATTGTTTTATTATTATTATTATTATTATTATTATTATTATTATTATTATTATTATTAATATTATTATGTTAGTTTTTCGTTTATTGTATATTTATTTGTCGTATGTTGTAGTGTAGTTATTCTGATGGGACCCAGCCGAGTCTCCTGTAAAAAACGGGACAGCTGGGGTGAATGTGTGTTGTTAGAGGTAATGCGTTTGTTGATATTTACAGATTAACAAATTAACAAATTACGAATAACAAATTCAACTCTACAACTTTTATTAATAAACAAAAAACTTAAGGAACTTAATTAGCCTTGAGGATTTTCTGTGATTCCTTGACAAGAGCGATTCGCCGGATCGTATGATATGCGTAATATTATTATTTTCGTCTAGTTTAGATTGAGATGGTTATAAAAAAGGATTTTTTAGACAATGTCGAATAGGTAAAATTTTATTGTTTATTAGTCTCCCCTTCGAAACTTCGTATAGTTTGAATTGGGATTATCCCTTCGTCTTATGTTTAGTAAAATAGGGATAGAATTCAGGACAATAATCTGTTTATATAGAAGATTTTTGCCACTTTGAAACTAAATATAGTTTGAATTGGAATTATTCTTCTTCTCTTCAGTAAAATAGAGATGGAATTAGGGACAATAATCTGGTTAAATAATAGATTTTTGAAAAGTGTTGAATATAGGGATTGTAAATTTACCGATTTTTTCATTTACCGGTAAATCGATAAATGAAAATAAAATTACCGGGAAATTTTTTTTACTAAAACATAAAATAAAGTTGACAAAAAAACAAGTTTAAATTTCCATTTCACGATTTTTATTTCAAAATTATAAAATATGAAAAATATAAAGATTAATGTATTATTATAAATCTAAACAAACTATAATAATATTGTTGGGGTTATTAATTCAAGTCGGTAACTTCTGACTCCACGAATATTTTTAATTGTAAATAAGAAAACAATAAACTACCCAATGTATATTTGAATCACAAATCTCTCACAATCCAACGATACAATCAACGACAGAGTTTTACCAGTTTAATCAATTCTCCGTTAGGCGTTAATGCTTTGTCAAAATCTTTATCAATATTCGAACTTTTCCTATTTGATCTGGTCCGCTTCCAATTCAATTTTCTTCTCACATCTAAATTATTTCCTAACTCTATCCGTTCGTTTCCCTAACTTCCTGATTATCCTAAGCATAGTTTCTTTTTGTCCCTAGATTAGGCAAAATGCCGGTTTGCTCTGATTTTCTCATTCCTTATATACTCTTCGAAATCGGGATGATAAATGGTTATTGCCGAGCCCATCTCTCTCTTGATATTCGACTCCACATATCTGTTTCGGCTGTCACCAAGAATGGTCCAACGAATAAAGATAATTAATAGTAAATTACTATAGTAAATTATCGGTATATAGTTTTTTTAACATTTCGTTTCCTCAACATTTCGGGAACAAATATTGTCGTAACAAAAAAATACTAATTGGGATTTGGTTATAAATAATAAAAATATAACAATCTACTATAATTACTATTATTAACATTACAAGCTTTTTGATACCCAGTGCAAATCCAAATAGTAGACTAGTTACGAGCTTTTGGCTCTTATCAGTACTAGGCAGGAGACGCGAAGATTTCTCTTAGACTGATATGCATTACCAAGTTCGATTGAGCTAAAATAAACAGACCCTCCTAACAAATACTTCCTAATGCTTTTTGTAATTCTACGCATCCAATTACCTCTGGTGTCACTATCTCCGCCACAATGAATCTAAATTCCTTGGAAATATTTTCGATAGTTACTTTAATCCTTGTTCTTCCAATTGTCTCTATCGTACTTTCGTTTGGACATCGTAACTTATCGTCGCTTCTCATCAATTGTTGTCCTCGTAATTTGTTGAAACAGTTCACACTCATTACGTTTATTCGTACTACGGTGTCTAATAAACAGTCGAAAATTTCCCCATTCATCATTACTGTTACACTAGGTCTTCCCTGTAGCATGTTATAGACAATTTCTACCTCCTGCCACGTTTCAATTGTTCCAATTCTTTCCACTTCTTCTTCAAACTTTTTTCTCCTTACGAACATGTATATTTTCTCACTTACCCTTCCTACATTCTCCCACTTTTTTACCCCTTGAGGATATCCCATCCACCTCCTCTACTGGTAAAGCCCTGTTGTTTGGGTACGTCCTACTAAAATTATCTTCATTTGTCTCTACGCACGATTCCATTTCCTGTTCTTCCTCGATTCGATTAATCCAACTGTACCTGTTTCCTGCCGGTCTTTGTTTCTCTATCGTTTTCTTGTAACTCGACTTTGTATAACATTCTTTAGATCTATGACCATTTCTGTTGCATCTTTACACCATATTTCTTGACATAACATTTACATTACCTTTTTTCCCACAACCAAAACATCTTGTCACTTTTTAATCTGTACAATTCCTACTTATATGTCCGCATCTGTGACACGTTCAGCACTCTATCTTACTTTTTACTGGACAATCTATTTTCGTGTGGCCTATTTTGTGGCATAGCCATCATTCTGGCTCTTCTCGTCGCCTGCTTTCTTGACTTTCATCTTTCTGCTTGTACTGTCCTCTTCTCTGTGTATCCTGATAAACCACTCTTGCATAACCTTTCATAGTGTTGATCTAAGCTCTCTGTTTCTCCACTTTATCCATCAGAATTAATGTTTTTTTATTATTTTATATATATACATATTTGTTCCATATGCAAGACATCCGAAAATATAAAATATATATCTTTTTATAGGTTACATGGCAAACATATTAATCAATTCACTATTAAAAAACACTTTTTAGTATAATAAAAAGCAAAACACCTATAAATAACAAATCATCTATAAATAATACGCGACATAATGATAAATAACACACAACATGTAAATAATAATAATACATCTATAAATAATGCGTGACCTGTAAATAATAATACACAACTTGTAAATAAATCTTCTGTGATAAATACTTCTCCTGTGATTGATACACCTGTGGTAAATAATAAACGGCCTGCTGTTAGTATTGGGTCTGGTATTCCCTCTAAAATTGATAAAATTATTACAACTGGTGATTCAAATAACCAAATAGGTGGTTCAATAAATAATCAAATAGGCAGTTCGATCGATATAGACGATGAACCAGAAATAGAAATAGATTTTAAGGGGGCACGAAAAAATTTGAGATTTAATATGGAAAAA
The DNA here is from genome assembly GCA_959609185.1 of Schmidtea polychroa. Lineage (NCBI taxonomy): Eukaryota > Metazoa > Platyhelminthes > Tricladida > Dugesiidae > Schmidtea > Schmidtea polychroa. The sequence continues at coordinate 13,682 of CAUHTR010004174.1, read as the reverse complement.
GATAACTTGGTACAAATTTCTCTTACAAATAAGATCATAAATAAATTAATTACTAAAATCAAAGGGAAATTAGATATAATTTTTCTCTAATAATGCCGAATTATTTTCCGAAACCTTTTTAATTAATGGAATCACCAGATTAAATAATAAAATAGAAAAATTTACATATTTAGGGAGCGGATGGTGGGTAGTTAAAATTAAAGAAATAGACTTTATTCTAAATAAATAAATTTATCAATTAATGTATTGACATATAGGAAAGAACCAGCTAAGCCTATAAAAAAAGAGGATAGTAACAACATTCCCCATCATCCTCAGTTAGATATTATTCACCGCTCTAAGGTTATAGGTGGTGAACCCATTTACTTATTGTTACTTACTTGTTACTTACTTAGTGTTCAAATTTGTGTAAACTGGTGCTCCCATTGCCTTAATGGCTTCAGACATATGAGCGCTTATGCGATTCATGTATACCTATGCAGTAAGAACCAGATAGGTACTACATTATATACACTTCCTAAAGATAAAAATTTATTGTTTAAAAATTACGCAAAATCAGGTACCCCACCATTCGTTATATCTGCCTATTTTGAGGCAATTTTACCCGAAGATATTACTCATCATCAAAAATACTTACCAATAACAGCAGGCATGTTACTAATTAATAACTATAACAACACAAGATTTTATTATGAGTTTGTTGGTGATGATTGTGTGCTGTCTTTTTTACGTACGGTGGAGGAAATTGCTGTCACAATTGTCCTCCCATATTATGAGATTAATAGGTGAAAGTCTATTCAAACCTTGTCTTTCGTTGAAGAGCGTGCATATAGAGATTCCAGAACCTGTAAAATTGTATTGCAGATAGAGTTAGGGACCATTACCACTTCTGAGATAAGTATTTAGGTGCTGCTTGTAGGAAATGTAATGTGTCTCGTCGAAGTCAGAGACAGTTACCTGTTGTCTTTCATAATTTGAAGGGTATGATCTCCATCATATTTTGAAGTATGGTCTGAATAAATTTCCCTCTTGGGAATTAAATATTATTCCGACCACTACAGAAAAATTCATCTTTCTCATCGCGTATATTAACAAATTGCCTGTTCGTTTTATTGACAGCATGCAGTTTGTTAATTCATCTTTTGCAAAAGCGGTTAAGACTCTTTCCGATCTACCTTTAACTTTTTCTGTTTTTGGTGGCGTAATGGTTCGAGCCATATACGGGAAATCCGCTGAGAACCTTAAGAATATCATGACTTTGAGGCTATGCAATTCAGCTAGAAAGATGATTGTATATGCCTCAAAGCCAACTTTCAGGAAATCACTCAGAATTGATGAGGACCTGATAGCGGCACATCTGAATAAGGACTCTATATGTTTAGACAGAACTAGTTACATCGGTCAATCAGTAATAGATCTGTCTAAACTGAGGATGTACGAGCTCCAATATAATGAAATGGCGAAATATCTTGCGCCCTAAGTGTTATAGTTTGTTAGGAGATAAGGTAACAATTAGGGTTAAGGGAGTTTAGTTAGGGAATACTGAGATAGGGTGCCAGTCTTATTTAGACTGCTAGAACAACAGCGTAGTATATACAGTGCCACAAAAAAAAATAGGAACCCACACTCACCAACTGTTTAATTTTAAGAATAGTAAAATAGGCTTGTCGAACAACGATGACAAGCAGCTATGGGTGGGTCCTAATATCAGTCTCGCATATGGACATTATTTAGGAGTCGATATTCCAGATGTTGACCAGGTTCAATGATTCAACGATGCAGTGATTCAGTGATTCAATGATTCAATGATGCAGTGATTCAGTGATTTAATGATTCAATGATTCAATGATTCAATGATTCAATATTCAATTGATTATGAATTGACTATGACAGTACTGATCAGTGGCGTACCTAGGATTTCTGGGGCCCTTGTGCAGATTTTGGGACGCACCAAATATTTGTCAAACGAAGTGATCTGAGGAACCAAACCATAGGCAGGCTTAGGGGAAGGTGATTAGCAACTCTCTGAGTAAATTTGCGCATTTTAGCGGCCTTCTGTTCTCGTTCCTCATGTGCTCGTCGCTTAGCAGCCCCACTTAAATATGACTTAGACATAGTTAAGGGTGGGCAGCTAATGCAATTATATAATATCCAACTTATTATACAATTATTGTAAATTGATATACAATAAGCAATATTATTTTTATCCTTTTTACCGCATAGTAAATATCAACAAAACTCTATGACCTCTGCCATGATGTCGCTATACCGCCATTTTGAATCGAGTAGGCAAGTAAATTGGATTTTACGTTTTATTAATAAACAAGTCCTCATCACATAAAAAAAAAACCAACGTCAAGTAAAGCAAATAATTTAATAGATGAATGGGTGTGACATATGTGGTTTACAACTATATCCAATATAGATTCCTAATAATATTAAATGTATAAACCGTCCAAACTGTGGTTGCTGTCTTAATAAAAACAAAACAAACGCCAAAGCGATGCTTGGTTTGATGACAATCGGGGAATTTATAATGCTCGAACGTATAAATTTTACTAATTTTTCGTCCTGGGCCCTTGTGCCGTGCACAACCTGCACAACCTATTGCTACGCCACTGGTACTGATCATAGTCAATTTTTTTATAAATTCAATGTCAATTTTTGAAGTTTATGAATTTTTTGACATAAATTTAAAATATGTAATAAAATTCTTTGACGATTAAGTTTTTGGAATGTTATTTTGGTGATCTTTGTAAAACCTTGGACCTCATCGTCTAACATGTGCCCATAATGCTGCTAATCTTTTTTATTAAGTTTAAGCAAAAAATAAAGTATAAATTCTTATTATCTTTGAAGTTTTTAACACAACATAGTTGGGTCTTTGAAATACGGAGTAGTATCCATGATTAGAGCACACATATCCTTATATACACACAAAAAAGTGGAACCACAAAAGGGTAAGAACCCTTAAGATTTGAAAAAAATATTGTTTCTAAAAACATTTTTAATAACTTGTTTGTATTTCCTATATCTTCAAAGTGCTTCATTGTATGATTCGTGGAATCATGCCGAAATGCCCGCCAACTCATGATGCATCGAATGCGTTATAATGTTTTTGAATCTTGCATTTATTCAGCCAATCAGAACACACTGAGCCAGTATCTATCTAAACTTAAAACGTATGAAGAGTTATAAAAAAGATTTAACGAACTCAAATGTGATAAAAACTCTTACCAGCTATGGTTCGTGATCGTTTACTTGGTACATCAAATTATATCCCATATCATTCCTTCTAATGGTTGCCGCGTATTATTAATGAAAAGTAAAAACAGTTAAATTTTTCAAATCATATTTTAATTTTTGGCGATCATTTATTGATTTTAATATATTTTGACTTGAATTTATTCTTGTTTATTTAGATTTCAATGATGGGGCTGACATGCGAATCTGATTGTGATCACAAACTGTGCCCGGAATGTAAGTTATGAATAATTTGAATAATATATACTAAACTTCCATTACATAAATTCTCTCCCTCAATTTATTAACCAGATACTTCATCATATTGATGATCAACCTATCAGTTTCACTTCATATTATTTACATATAAGCTCGGTGGTCGGTAGTAGGCATCAGAAGCGGGTCGGAGCTACTATATATTATAATAATTAAACAAAGTTTATTTTCTCATTACTACCTGCAGATAAATAAAACTCATTAATTAAATAATTTAATATTGAAATATGCGATCAATAAACCTTCATTTCGACTGTTAATCAATTTATTCCGTATTTAACACAATTTTTCATCACAGAATTTTTTCAAGTATTATTTAAATACCAAATGAAAAAGATAATATTGACATTGATAATATGCCACTGGATTTATTTATTTCATTATTTAGCACTTAGAACAAAATCATTTGATAAAGGATCCAGAATTGGAAAGGGGTCGTTTGGAGAGGTTTATAAATTGAGAGGATCGGGGATAGATACAGTCTTTGCTATCAAACGGATACGATTGGAAGGTATTGATGAGAAATATGTCGAAGGAAATATTCATAAATTTATCCCGAAATTGAATCATAATAGAATTGTAAAATATTTCGGAGCGATTGAAACAAAGAAACATTTATGCATTTTCATGGAATACTTTCCGCAAGTGAGTTTTCCATTTAAATATTTGCATTATATTTTAGCTGGGGGTGAACGTGAAGAATAAAGGTATATTGTGGACCTCAGTGTCAGGAGAAAAGTTCAAGCTTAAAAGTGTTTTCTTGTTTAATTGGCTAAAATTTGAAAAATATGTTTAAAATAAGATCTGAAAAGTGTGAAGCTGAAAATTTGTGAAATATTACAGCCTATCTAAGATAAATGAAATTGTAAAATAAAAACTTTTAGAGATAAATAGGTGATTTTAGATTTTTTTACTCTCATTTTAAGTTAATGTAATAATATTTACTAATAAATGAAGTATTTGAAATAAGACAAACAAAAACAAAAGGATTTGGAAGATTTAAGGAAAATAAAAAATGTTTCATCAGAATATTTCCAAAAATAAATTAATTTTAATTTTAGGGCTCCCTCGAGGATAAAATATTAAAAGAAACATACATAGGGACTGATAATGTGATCCGGTACAGCAAACAGATCCTTGAGGGACTGGAATTCCTTCACGGAAATAAAATCATTCACCGAGATATAAAGCGTAAATAAAAATTATTAATAATATTTATATTGATCTTATTGGGCAGCTGCCAACATATTGATGGACCAGGAGAATAATATAAAATTAGCAGATTTTGGTATCGCCCGATCATTAATGAGGAACAGTGGCAAATCAACGAAAGCTCACACATTTGTTGGAACTGTCCATTTCACGGCCCCTGAAGTGTTAAACGCTGATAAGGATGCACCCTACACTGTGTCATCTGATATCTGGTCTGTAGGGGCCACTGTGATTAATATGATCTCTGGTTAGTGATATTTCTATTTAATTATTTTCATAATCATTAACACAAAGCAGGCTTTATTATTGTCAGTTGCAATAGCATTGCAAGTATTTATTTATTCATGCTAGTAGTTATTAAATAAAATTTATTATATAAGAAACTTAATATTATCATCAATCTTGAGTATTCAAACAAATTTAGGTGAATACAATTTCAATATCCTCATTATGTCATGTACTTGAGTTGGGATATTTGTAACCAAATAAAAAATATTAAATAAAATGTTATTCATTGAGTTTAAAAGCACATGCCCATGTTGCCAATCTGATCACCAGATAAAGTTATCATTAAAACATTATACATTCATTGAATTAAGTAAAATTTTTGTTAATTATCTTCTAAATCAGGGGTTCTTAACCTTTTTAAAGGCCGCGTCCCTTTGAATTTTCTAAAGTGATTTAGCACCCCTAAATTTGTCGGGTTTAAATTAAACGTCATATCAAATGTTTAAATGAATTCTAATACTTTATTTCTACATTTAATATTTAATAATTACAATTAAAAATATATTTAAGTACCACACACAGCTGCACAAAATTTAATGTGAAATTTGTTGCTGTTTTTTCCAAGTTCTTGGTAACGAGACTCAGTTTTTAGATTATATTAAATGTAAATGTAAAATAATAATATTAAACAAAAAAAAATAAAAAAATAATTAAATAATTAATTAAAAATTAATTAAAAATGTAAAAAAAAAGAAAAAAGTACTAAAATATTAATAAATAATATAATAATAATATTGATAATAATTAAAATTTATTAAGAGATAAACCAAAAGATAATAATAATAATTAAATAACGTAATTAATTAAAATAAAATATTAATAAAATAATTAATTAATTAATTGTAATAAAATAAAAATTAACTAAAGTAAGTAATTAAAATAAAAAAATAATAAAATCATTAATTAATAAAATTAAAAAATTAAATAGAAGTAATTAAATAAAATTTAAATTTAAAAAATAAATGATTGATGTGGACATATTTCATGACATTGCGATGACCTTGAAAGTGCGTTGGAGTCCTTACTACACACTACTTGCATGCATCTCTGGTTAAGAACCCATGTTCTAAATCTTTTGTAAAATTTTTCATTTTGCAATTTAATTTTTAGAACTTTTCAAATTTCCACATTATTCCTTGCAAAATGTCACATATTTTAATAATAAATACTTTTTAAATTTCCAATATTTCCAATTTTCGTTTTTAACATTTTACATCCTCACAATGATCATTGAAATATTTATTGATAACGTGTATAATTCTGTAAAGTTTAAATGCATTTCTGGTCATTTTCCACTCTTCATTCCAAATCTCATATCTAGTACCCCCTCCCCATCTGCTCAGGCCGGTAAAGATGAATCCCATTTGTCAATCGTTTTCACATAACTCAACGAATGGTATTCTGAATATAAAAATTAAAACAAAATGCAACATTTTATAATTATTACAGTTAAATTATTTTTGCTTGTTTCTAATCAATATTTTTCTTTAAACTTCAAATTTTTAAAAATAAAAATTCTACAATTTTGTAATGATTTATTTAAATGTATAAAGCAATGAATGGAATTTATTTATATTCAGGCAAGCCGTCATATCATGATTACATATTATGCAAAGTCCTCCTAAAAATATCCTCAGAGAAAAAGCTTGAACTTCCGGAATGTCAAATGATGTCGGAGGAAATGAAAAGTTTCATTGAAGAAATGTTGAATCCAGATCCCGATCAACGGCCAACTGCAGAGCAATTATTGAAATTGAATTTATTTTCCTAATTAATCAAAACTCAATCAATACGAATTATTTAATTGATTAATTAACTGAAAATTAATAATTTTATTATTTGAATTGTTTTTTATATTGAATATAATTTTTTCTTTAATTTTTATTTCTAAATTATATGAATTATATATATTTCTGACAAGCTCTCTTTCAATGATTTCCGATTTAACCATATTTGTAATGTATATTTCTTTGGTTTTCATCTCCCTTTGTTAATTAATTTACCATTAGAAATTGTATAGAACATTGCTTCTCAACCTTTTACTTAACCACCGACTAAAATAGCCAGTTATTGGCGTACATATACCGAAAAGGTATATCACTGGCTGTGAACCTCTGGAATAAAATATCTCACAAAGCTCTATTTTAGTCAAGTTAGTTATCCGATAACCATTTCATTTCCAATATAAAATGTCTGTTATCAAGCCATAAAAAGGGCTCCTTGATTGAATTTATTAATATTAGCCATCACAATTGGGTCATCATTACCGGGATGCTAGAAATTGTTCATCAATAGTCACTTGTTACTAGAGATTAAAAGGTTTTGGTAAAATCTACGCCCGTTTTGAATCAACTTTATCTGTAACTCTGTATCACAGTTTTCAAATCGCAGAATTCGTCTAATTATTTTAAATTTTATGAGTGACATTACGGCTCCAAAAAGTAGACGACCCTTTCTAGCATGACAATAAACTTTTTATGGATTTGTTATTAGACCTGTAAACGCCAGCAACCAAAAGAAGTCTATAACATGTTGGTAATATATTATTGTCAAGTTTTATTAATGTTCTTCATAAGTGTGAAAAATAATTCAAGCGCAGAAGTGATACAAGATATCCAGTGAAGATGCGTATCTGGTTAAACCTGGTGTCGTTTTTATAATATTTCTGACACTACTTTTATATTTTCCAAGAAATGGGTCTGATTGCCACCGAATTAATTCCATGACCATCATCATATTGAATGACTTCATAATCTGTGGATTCATCATTTTTTGAAATGCCATCTTCGATTTCGGAGACCTCTTCAAATTTCTGTCAAATTTCTATCAAATTTTTATTATCCATTTTTCTAAGTCAAAACTTTATTTATCGATAAATAAATAAAAAAGAATAGAAAAAATTTTACTGGAAATATCATAGATTAATAGATTATGCAATTTTAAAATGTTCATATAAAAATTACTTATGGTCATTTTGGTCCAAAGCTCCTTTAATGTGACCATTTTTATACCAAAATATCTATACAAAATTTTGTGTTATATATTGAAGAAACACAGAATATAAAGATCTACTGTAAAAATTTAAAAATTATGATTTCAGGCATCATGTTTACAGTCAATAATGACCACCAAACCCTATGAAGATTACAAAAAGTAAAATGTAATTTTTTCTATATATATAGTAGCAATAATTCATTCATCATAAATTATGATTGTTTTATATTTTGAAGGTGAGTTTATTTAAACAAATTATATTAATAACGAAATGAAATATAATATTCCCAATATGTGAATCAGTAAATGCGCGCACACAGACAAGAATTGCGGATCTCCAAACATTTGATTGGCTATTTATGCGTTTCCTAATTATAAAATCAATATTAACAATATTCATAATATACAAAATAAATATTTCATTAAGCTTTAAATCAGTTTGTGTTCATCCAAGATGATATCTGTTAAATTTATCTATAAATCAAATATATTTGTATTCACATTACATTCATACTGTGAACGTGGTGACAATTGAGTCACGGATCATTGCATATATGTCCAGTTGTTGCCAACCATTGTTAACCATTGTTATCGTGTCTCATTTGGTTAATACAAATTTACCTTTTATATTTGATAAATTTGTTCTGTAAAATGTTAATGATGCTGACAATAATAATAATAATTTTAACACCAATAATAACTATCGTACCAATACTAAAATAATAATAATAATATCCAGAAAAATAATGAGAACAATAATGGCAACATTCAGAAGAATAATAATTATAAAAATTTATATAATTCTCATAATAGTAACGTTAATAGTAACACAATTCATCATCTACTGGTCTTGGTTTTAAGATCAGTCCTTCTTGGATGTTTGTCAACTGCTCTGCTTTTCAATTCAATCTTTGTAGTGAGTTGTTAGTTAAATTTACGAATTTTCAAGTTTCTTTATAATGTAGCCGGTTAATTCCATTTAGTTATACTTTATTAATTCAGCATTTTATTAAGTGTTCTTATCGACCTTTAATTAACTGACCTCTACCCATTTATTTCCTTAATCAAATTAAGTAAGTTCAATAGCTGTTTTACCCTGTTAGTTTAGGCTCCCAATCCATTAAATGATGTTCCGCGCATTCTTATCCGTTCCCTCTAGTTTATTATCTTAGTCTACGTAACCCTTTTGATCCCAGCTTGTCCATAATTTTAGTCATTTCATCAAATACTCAATATACCCCTTTAATCTTTAACGTAGTTTTACATCTTCCCCCTATTTTTAATTAATTGCATCATCTATTTATTTCTATTTCGCAATTCACTGTTTAATGCTTTATCCCCTTGTTCTATATACCGTTATCTTCTATCCCCCCCTTTTCCCTATTTTTGAATTTTTATTATTTTCTTATATCCAAAGTATTAGTTGTTTATATTTACAATTTTTATTATGTTTGATTTTTATTTCATTTCTTACCCATCAACATTCTATCTCATCAACACGTAACGCTCACACATTATTCTCATACCTGGTTTCATCGATTTTCTATATTTACATAATTTAAAACTTTTTATTCATCATGTACAACATTCAACATTCATTTTCATCATACACGCATATTCACACATCATATCTATTTATTTGGGAAAACAATCCTTCTTACTCTTGCATACAGCATTTCATTTCCTGACCATAAAAACGCTATGCATTCCCGTCTATTTACAGGTTCCTTTACCAAGAAAGTTTAAGAAATCCCGGCTGAGCCCCCAAATTTGTATGGTGGGTTACTGGTGATCAAATAATTTTGCTCTTTAGTGCTGTTTCCAGCGTAACCCAGAATACAACATCGTTTTACCGCTTGATACCCGTTGAGTAATCAACGTTGGTACTGTATCAAGGGTTTGAGTACTAGCAAAAAGTGAGCATGCTTAACATGCTATAATTGTCTAGCACCCACTGGGGTTCACGGACTGCCGATAGAAGGCTTGCGTCCGATTTTGTTCTGGTCCCTTAATTAAATTGTTTTCCAAAAATCTAGAAGCTCTCTCACCATCTCATCAGACTGATATCAAACAAACCCGCGAAATTAAACAATTTTATTGATACCCTTATATACTCACTATACGCTTATGTTCCTTCCTGTGCGTCCCCATACGAAAACCTAATTGTCTATGACATAAAAATACAAGTTAAAAACTGATGATAACGGTGGTTCCTAATTTAATCTATGCTCCACCAATAAAAATGTATTCTACACAAAAAAAAATTTACTCTATTGAAATATTCACAATTTGTTGTTTTTTGTTTTTGTTTTTACCTTGTTTAGGTTCGGAATTTCCTTAAACCAAAAAAAAATTTATTAATTATGGGAGTTCTTTAAATATTAACCTGTGTTTATCTATGGCAACAGGATTACAAGTAAATATTTTTGTTTCAAATTTATTTATTTTATATATTATAATTATTATATTTAAATTTATTAGCCGAGTAAATTAGGCTTACAGTCGTAGGTAAGTTGTTGCAATCCAACATGGATTCTCTCCTTACCCGTCTGGCAAGTCTGATTCTACCGGAATATTCAGATTTTTTTTTAGGTTCTTTATATTAACGTGCAACATAATGGTCGATCTTGCATTATGAGGTAATTTTTTATGATACAATATTTTATGATCTTAAGGATTACAGTAAATCTCCTTTTAAATTGCAAACAAGCTGCTAACTTGGTTTCGCAAAATGGGTATGCCGATGATTTGCTGATGCTATTTTAAAATCACTCGAGAATTCTTGGAAAAAAATAATATTCCTCTAGAAGAATATCCTACATGTTTAGCAAAAGGAATATATCCATATGATTATATGAATTCATTTGAAAGATATAATGAAACAAATCTTCCTAACCAAGAAACATTCTTTTCACAACTTCAACAATATCATATTACAGATCAAGAATATTCTCGAGCAAATAAAATGTTTCATCTTTTCAACTGTAAAACTTTAGGAGAATATACCGACATGTACCTATCCTTGGATGTTTATATTCTAGCAGATTGCTTTGAAGAATTTACAAACTCTTTTGTTCTTAAACCTTACAATTATATAACAGCACCCTCTTTAGCTTGGGATACTTTATTATATACCATTTGGACTTCAGATCTTCCAGAGCGTGATAAGGTTATAGATCTTTTAACCGACCTCGATATGTTTAATTTGATTAAAACTAATATTAGAGGAGGCCTCTCTTCAGTAATGGGTAATCGAGAAATAAAAGCTAGAAATGCAATAACTACTAGTAGAATACTTTCTAAACATCCTGAGGCACATATACAACTTAATAGTGAGGAACTAAAAGAAGTATTAGAAGCAACAGAAAACCCAATATTTATACTTTATATAGATGCAACAGCTCTATATTCAGGAATTATGACTCAATATTTACCAATGGGTGATTTCATTGAGATCACCCCAACAGATGAGCTTATAAAAGAAATACTTTCAACCCCGAAAGATTATCCAATAGGTTACTTTGTAGAATGTGACCTCGACTATCCTGATGATATAAAATCAGGAACAAGACACTTCCCTTTAGCTCCTATAAGAAGAATGATTGATATCAACGAACTTTCACTCTGGCAAATGTTACAAGGTAAGCCGCCAACAATCAAACTTCTCGGTGATCAAACAAATAGAAGGTTTTATCTCTCCCATTATCGCTTACTACAGTTTTATCTTTCATAAGGAATGATACTAAAAAAGATTCACACTGTTATAAGATTTAAACAAGCTCCATTCATGAAAGCTTTCATCGAGGAGAACATTCGTTGTCGAAACATTGCAAAAAAAGAAGGCAATCTTTTTAAAGATGGTAATTATAAACTTTTAAACAATTCAGTCTTTGGGAAGACAATGGAGAATGTTGATAAATATACACATATAGAACTCCTAACAAATACCCTGAAAGATGTTGCTCGTTATAATCGTATGCTAGGAAAGCCTACATTTAAAAATGCACAAGTATTTTCTGAAAATCTTACTGCAGTAGAACTACAGAATTTTGAGAAAACATATAATAAACCAATATTTATCGGCTTTGCAATTTTAGAACTTTCAAAATTACAAATGTATGAAACATATTATAACATCTTACAACCTATATATGGATCGAATATAGCAATGCATGCAATGGATACAGATTCAATGTTTTTAACAATAAGAACTCACAATTTACAAAGTGATATCTCTGAAAATCCTATACTTTCAAATTTAATAAACTCATCTGGAGAATTATTTTCGTTTAAAGATGAAAAACCTTTTACTCCTATAGAAAATGGAATATTTATTCGTTCTAAACAATATTCATATGAAACATATACAAAACCTAAATTTGAAGAACATACAATTATATTTAAAAATTCAACGGGTGAGTTTCCAATAACATTTAAATATCCTATATTCCCCGAGGGAGAAGCAGAAAAAGCTGTAAAGGATAACAGATGTAAAGGAATTCAGAGATGTGTAGCAAAGAAACTTTCTCATCAAGATTATATAGATACATTGAATCCAAATTATAAAGATAAAATTGATGAAGTACATCAACTTAAAAGTGAAAAGCATAATATTTACTTGATAGAATCTCAAAAAGTATCATTATCAAATTATGATGATAAGAGATTCATCCTAAGTGACTTAAAAACAACGTAAAAAACAACAAAGAAATAATTTAATACCGATAATAAAAAATCTTGATAGATTGAATCAATTATATAATACAAATATAACCGATCTTGATATTTATAATGTTGAAATCATTTATCCTGAGAGAATTGAGAAACCTTTATATCCTCAAGTTTTTAATCCGATATGTATGGAACTTAAATATTTCAATACCGATCCTGAATATATAAAAGGTCTAAGTGATAAAGAATTTAAAGATCATAAAGAGGTTCTAAAAACTAATTTCGAAAAGTTAACATCAGATTCTATCAAATGATTTTTTTCTTTTAAAAATGTCAACAATTAATTTAAGAGTGACAACATCAACCTTTTGAAGGGCAATAAATTTTTTTATGTATGATTCTTTAGCCCCTTCTCTTGTTTAAATTTTTTAGAATATTCATTACTTATAACATTAGCACTTTTTAATCTTATAACCTCATTTTTAATATCTTGTATTATTTGATTTGATTTCATTATTTCATCATCAGTTAAGATTCCATCTTCTAAAGCTTTTAATTGAAATAAAAATAATTTAGAGATTCCTAATTCTATTGATAAACAAACTTCACGATATAAACTTTTCTTTTTTGAGGTATAAGATATTGAAACTATTTCAGTCAAGAAACCATCTGCTACTGAAATACTTCCAAGTATTACAGGTGCTATTGTTAAAACTGGTAAAGTTATAGGTAAAATGATTGTTAATATTGCAGATGTAAATCCTAAAGAATAACCTATAATTTTTAAAACTGTATTCCCTTTATTCCATCTATTTTTAACCTTTTTATAATGCTTTAATAAATCTTGTAAATGTAAGGTTTCTGATTTGAATTCTTTTACTCTCATAATTTCAAGTTCTGTGGGAGCAGAGGGTGCAAGGGCTGAAGGTTTGGAACCTTTGTATCCTGATGATAATTCTGGGAGCTCTGGGTAAATTTTTTCTCTTACTTCTTCCATT
>CAUHTR010004172.1:0-12276 GCA_959609185.1 Schmidtea polychroa | reverse complement strand
TTAGGGTGGAGTGAAAATGACTGAAAAAAAATTTTTTGACTTAGTAGACTTTGGATAGTTATAAAAACTTGCTATGAGGTCAAATGAAGTACTCTGTAAAGAAAAACAATAATTTAAATAATGTCTTGAGGTTCCACAACCAACTTTAAAATGTAACCATTGATAAGAAAACGATAATGTATTTGCTATCCAGTGTTCTTTTCATTACAAGGAATTGGCAACTTTTTGCTTCCACTAATACGTTATTGTTACTTACTGTTAACTAAAAGATCATTATTAGTTCACTTTTCTACGCATTCACACGCTGCACTTCCTGTTCTAGAGTCAATTCAGACGGATTATTGCATACATATTGCATAACATTGTATTTTTTTTGAATCGCTGTATGTAGTATTGTTAGTGATAAATAATTACTCCACTACGATACTTCATTATAAGAGGTAATATTATAACATATTATTGAAGTCATTGATGGCATTTAAATAATATGGATTTAAAATGCCTCTGGCTTTCCTTTTTAGAGTTGCAATGGCTGTTACCAGAAAGAAAGTGTCTTGTGTCATCTTTGGTGGTCCATCCGAGATGCCCGACAATCAACTACCGACTTATGCAGATGTTATGAAATTCTACAACCTGACAAAGCAGAGACTGAAATGCGAATTGAACAATAAAGATCCTTCACATCGCAACGTGGCAGAAACAGTGTCAATGAAAGTAGAACAAATATGGGACAAAGCTTCCATACCACATGTAAGCCACCGCCGTGTTCATGAAATGTTGAACGTGTACCACAAGACGTTCATGAAATTGCTGAAGTCGTATAAATCTAGGAAGGACTCAGAACCATACAGAGAGAAAATATCGCAGTTTAAAGATGAATCGATTAAACTCTTTGACATTTGCTCCTGCAAGTGCTCTTGTATGTCTCAGTGTCACTGTGAGAAAGTCAAGAAAGATACCCACAATTGAACGTGACTTTCTAGAAGATCAGCGGGGTTCACGCAGTATGATCATAGCTGGAGTTGATGAGGTTGAATCCAGTAGATTACAAAAGCGGTATATCCGTAAAGAGTCGACACAGAGGCAGATGTGTACCAAATCTGCCATTGATGACATCGGTGATAAACAGTCGGATGTCTGTGACGAGATTTCTGGAATGGAAGAGGAAATGGATACCGGCGATGATGACTCTGATGACGATTGTATAAGCCAAATTAAACAACAGCGAAAATTGAATGACAAGCAGATGAGAGTTAAGCTACCGTCGTTGGCTTTAGCGTGTGATCGACATGGCGTATCCGACAGGGCGGCAGCAGGAATCGCCAGTGCTGTTCTTCAGATGTTGGAATAATCAACGAACATGACAATACAATGACCCAAATTAAAGAATGCGATGGTAAATTTCATCGGAAAATAATAACTGAAGAACATATATCGATTATAGCCGAACCAGGAGCTACATATTTCGGTCACATTACACCAACTGCAGGGTCAAGCAAAGTTATCACGGCTGAGTTGATTGCATATTTGAATAAAAGAAATGTTGACACGAGTGGCATAAAAGCAATAGGTTGTGATGGGACAGCCACTAATACGGGCATTCGAGGAGGCATCATTCGATTACCTGAAGTGACGTTACACAGACCGCTACAATGGTTCGTATGTCAGTTGCATGCAAACGAATTACCGTTAAGACATTTGTTTCAGTATCTTGATGGACCTACCATTGGTCCAAAAGGATTTTCTGGTCCCATTGGAAAGTCATTGTTGAATTGTGAGAAGTTTCCCATCGTTGACTACATGCCGATAAACTGTGTTCTACCGTCAAGTGCAAATTCCGACGATTTAAGTACAGATCAGAAATACCTGTTCGATTTGTGTACTGCTGTAAGTGTTGGTATTTGTCCTGTCGACCATTCACTTCGCAATCCTGGTCTTATCAACCATTCGAGATGGTTAACCACGGCTAATCGCATACTACGTCTGTATGTTGCCACAAGAAGCCCGTCGGATGAACTAAAGACGCTTGCTACCTTCATCGTAACAGTTTATGCACCTGCATGGTTTGAAATAAAGAATACCCCTTCGTGTAAAGACGGCGCTCGACATGTCCACAGTACGATACTGAAATCACGCTACCTCACAGAGGAGCTGAAGAAAGTTGTTGACCCGGTAATTCAACGCAACGCATTCTTTAGTCATCCAGAAAATCTGTTGCTTGCGATGCTTACCGATGAAAGATCAGATATACGCGAGTTAGCTCTGCGACGCATACTGAAATCCAGAAAGCAGAAACGTACGACTTCAGTTAGATCTTTCTGCGTGCCAGTAATCAACTTTGAAGCTACTAGCTACATAGACATGATCGATTGGCAGAAAACTCCGATCACAGAGCCTCCAATCGTAGTGGACATTGACGAAGATACTTTGTTAACCATGATCCGGGAAGAAGAAACGCCAAGACTGGATTTCGCCCGCTATCCTTGTCACACCCAGGCAGTAGAGAGACATATCAAGCTAGTGACAGAAGCATCCGAAATGGTGTGTGGTCCAGAAAAACGCGACGGATTCATTAGAGCACGCTTGGAATCAAGATCGAAAATGCCAAAACTGGACACCAAAGCCCAACATCATTTGTAGTTATAAAAACATGTTAGACAGTTTGCATGTGGTTTCCCTTCACAGATATGGTTCTTATTACTTGTAATGTTATGTACAGACTGTTAAAAAGTTAAACCTTAACATAAATATGTTACTTATAAAAAAATGTTTTTTTTAAAGATTATTGCTTTTTTATCGAAATATGCCTATACTTTAGGTCAATTGTGGAACCTCAAGATATGCTTTAAATTGTCTAATTGTTTGCCACATTACTAATTGCATGTGTTACCAAGTTTTTATAGCTATCCAAACAAGATATTAAGAAAAAAAAATTTTCACTCCACCCTAATATATATTCNAATTATAATATTACTAATTATATATTAAATAAATAATATTTATTATAAATACTGGTTCAAAACGAGAACCAGGGGCGAATAATTTAGAACGGAATAATTTAGAATCTAATAATTTAGAGAGGAATTTGAGACGCAAAAATTGCGAAGGGAAAACAAATTCATCAGGAAAACTATAAATAGGAGAAACGTGACAACAAAACTAATTAATTATTATCGAAGATTAAATCGGGATTATTATCAGTAGGATCGACTATATAAAGCGAGATATTTCATTATATCGAAAGAGGAAAATTTTGAGAAAATTGAAATTTCATTTGTTTCGAGGAAGGAGAAATTCAAATTGTTGTCCGAAAAATTATTTCGAAAAAGTAAAATTATTGATTTAAGGGATAAATTATTATCCTGGTGCAATTAAAATAATTTAAGCGATACAAAGTAGTGTCAGCTTACTTTCGTATTCTCTGGGTGCCCCAAAATAATTCCCACTTGCTTGCCCAACTCTTTCATCGACTTTGTGATCGTTGTGCTACACAGGAACCATCGATCTCTTGCAGGCTGAGATAAACAGCAGGGATTAACAAATCCGATGTCTTATATTTTTACAATAGTTGTTAATTATTATTTTGTAAATTGTTAAATAAAAGTTTCATAAAGAGAAAGGAGTTTGTTCTTTATTCATCATATTAAATTTTATACGCGCAACCACATTAAATATGTTATATTTATACCTATTTTATTTATTGGAGCCTGTTGTGGTTGGCGTAGTCCTTTCTGGTAATTTGGCAATCGCACGATGATAGGTTTCGCGAGTAATCCAAAATCTGGGATCAAGATTTTTTAGATTTTCTGTGTCTTCTTGAAAACTTCTGAGAATCATGAAAATTGACTTAGAAAACGGGAACATGTCCGATTATACAATTTCAATAAGCTGTTATTAATACGATCAGGATAAGTATATTATTTCAAAATCAAAATCCAAATATAGCGATCAAGATTGAAAACGAATTATAATTCTCAAAAAACAACTACAATTGTAATATTTTAAAACACCCAGTTTATTCATTTTTTTTGGAATATATAAACAAGCCAGGAAATCTTTTACAAAATTTATACATATAAGTAAACAAAGTTACAAAAAAATACAAAATTATATCATTCGATAAAAAATAAACAGATTTTTAAAAATATATAATTTAAAAAGCTTAACGATTTTATAAAGTTCGCGTAAGAATTTCAAATAGTCAATTACTAATAAATAAATGCAAAATAAACAAATTTAGGTTTTTATATTATTGTTAGGATTTGTTCCGTATTTCGCGAATTGTAATGGATGAGGGTGTTGGTCTATGAGAGCCAACACTAAAACTATTGGGAGCCGAATACAGTTTATCTTGATAATGATAACATGGCATCGAATTTGCTTTACTCTTCTGAGATTGATTAATAGAGCCTGATTGATAAGTAGAAGTATTAGCTGATCGCACGAATTTTGATTGACTGTTATTGTGTTCTGTTTGGTCCTTAGTCGCTGGTGACCGCGCATTTATATATATAATATAATATCGTATAATATAATATAATATAGTATAATAGGTATATAGATATTGTTAAGGCCGTGTAACGGCTCACTACAGAGCCATTGTGTTGAGATCAGTAATCCCCGTTTTTCGATCTTAACAATNTTTAAAAAGCTTAACGATTTTATAAAGTTCGCGTAAGAATTTCAAATAGTCAATTACTAATAAATAAATGCAAAATAAACAAATTTAGGTTTTTATATTATTGTTAGGATTTGTTCCGTATTTCGCGAATTGTAATGGATGAGGGTGTTGGTCTATGAGAGCCAACACTAAAACTATTGGGAGCCGAATACAGTTTATCTTGATAATGATAACATGGCATCGAATTTGCTTTACTCTTCTGAGATTGATTAATAGAGCCTGATTGATAAGTAGAAGTATTAGCTGATCGCACGAATTTTGATTGACTGTTATTGTGTTCTGTTTGGTCCTTAGTCGCTGGTGACCGCGCATTTATATATATAATATAATATCGTATAATATAATATAATATAGTATAATAGGTATATAGATATTGTTAAGGCCGTGTAACGGCTCACTACATCAGCCCCACGGGAAGTCGCGGAGCGCACAGGGACTCAAGAATAGAGATTGATGAAAGATCTACTAGAAACAAGATGTAAGTCGAAAAGTAGTGACAATTTATCAAAGGTAGATAGTGTCTAAAAAGGAAATCGGCGATTGATGAATTAATTGATCACATGGAATAAAGTTAAGTGAATTTCAGCATCAGATGTGTCAAGTTTTCATTGGAATAGACTCTGGCAAGTCTTGGAGGTTTGGAAATGTCTTCCCCAATTTGGCGCACCCAAATCTTATCACTATGTTTCACATTTTTCGCGGTTCGCTGCTTGTCGGGTTTCGAAACAATTGAGCGAAGATTAAGTGGATTTGTTGTTGCTGAATGTGTATTCTCTGTAGCTAAATTTTCATCGCGTTGGTAGTTTGTGATCATGGTACGCGCGATTTCGTTTGAGTCCGTGGCCGGTTCTACTGAAAGGTTTTCGTTCGACGTAGTTGAAATGGGTTCGACTGAGACTTTCTCTAAATCAGAGTGAAGTTTGTCCTCGTCCACGTCATCAGAAATCATAAAAGCCGGTTTAAGTCGGCACAAATTTATATTTTGGGTAACACCGTTAATAACGATGTGAGCATTGTTATTCCTTAATGTCGATCAATTTGTAAGGCCCCGAATATCTCGGTTTGAGACCTGAATCCGTAATATTACGAAGATAAACGTGAGTTGCGTCCTTGAAGGACTTTGGGACGTACGGTGTATATGAGGAAGCATAAGAAAACTGTGGGTTGCTATCGATCGAAAGAAAATGATCTCTAGCCATATCTAATTCCTCAAAGGTAGGAGCGTTATCGAAATCAACTAATTCGTTAGGTAACGATGTTGAAGAACCGAAAAGTAACTGTGCCGGTGTAGTTCCGGTAGTCCTGGAGGGTGTGTTACGCCAACCAAGAAGGACAAAAGGTAAAGCTTTAGTCCAATTAAGTCTCGATGAAAGTATTCCAAGAGAGGTCTTCAAAGTACGGTGAAATCTTTCGATCATGCCGTTTGTCTGAGGATGGTAAGCAGTTGAACGGAGGTGTTGTATACCGAGCTTTTCAGTTAGCTGTTGAAATAACTGGGATTCAAACTGAGATCCCCTGTCTGTGATTATTGATTTCGGAACACCGTATCTAGAAATCCAATGTTGCAAAATTGAATTTGCTACAATTTCAGCAGAAACTGTTTTTCAGAGGAATAACTTCAAACCAACGCGTTTTCCGGTCAATCATAGTTAATAAGTAAGAAAAACCGCGATCAGAAGGCAAGGGGCCGACCAGGTCGATGTGAAGAATTTCGAACCTATTTCCGGTCGGATAGTGAATCATCTGTGGCTTAGTGTGTCTAGTGATCTTGTGTTGTTGACAACCGATGCACTGACTCACCCACAATTTAATATCGTGCCTCATTGCTGGCCAAACCACATGTGAATGCAATAGGTTGAAGGTAGCCGACGAGCCTGGATGATGTAAGTCGTGAATGGAGTGGAAAGCTAATTTCCGTAAGGAATCGTGCAAAATCGGTCTTAAAACACCTGATAAAGACGAGTCAAAGTGTACTCCGTCCACGATTTCAAGTTTATCGCCAAAAGCAGCTAGATCTTTTGCCGAAGGTGGATTGTCGCGGAGGCACTGTACTGGAAATATCGGATCGTGCAATATAGCGTTGGTGCTGCGGGAAAGACAGTCTGCAATAACGTTTTCTTTGCCGGCAATGTGGCGTATTTCGCAAGAAAATTCTGAAATATAACTGATTTGCCTCTGTTGTCGTGGAGATGGGTCTTTCATTCCAAAAAGATAAGTTAGCGGTTTGTGGTCAGTGTAGATGACAAAAGGACGACCTTCAAGCAAGTGCTTGAAATGTTTGATTGAAAGATATATGCCTAAGAGTTCTCGGTCGAAAGCCGAATATTTCCGTTGAGCGGAAGAAAGTTTCTTTGAGAAAAACTCTAAGGGTTCAGAAATGTCATTATGTAATTGGTGTAATACTGCACCAATAGCAACGTTTGATGCATCAGTGGTCAGACTCCAAGGTAAATCAGCATTGGGAAAATGGAGTGTTTGAATTTTCGAAAGTGCCGACTTAGCGTTTTCAAATGCACTGAGTGTGGTATCGCTCCATGACACTAAAGACTTTTTTGGTTTTGAGACGAGACCTGAAAGAGGTGACAAAATGTCAGAAACCCCTGGAATAAAACGATGACAATAGTTTATCGTTCCCAAAAAACTTCTCAGTTGTGAAACTGTTTTTGGAAGTGGGAATTTGGCTATGGTATCTAGTCTATCCGGAGGAGGTCGGATTCCATCTGCAGAAATTAAATGTCCCAGGAAACGAGTCTCGTGTTGGAAGAAAGTACACTTATCGACGTTTACCTTAAGGTTGTATTGCCGAAGTGCTGTTAAAGTTCTTTTCAGATGGGTTATATGCGTCTCTAAGTCAGGTGATCCGATTAAGATGTCGTCTATGTATGGAACTGCGAAAGGTAGGTCCATTAAGACTTGATCAATATACCTTTGAAAGGTCTGTGCAGAATTCCGAAGGCCAAATGGCATATGCACGTACTCGAAAAGTCCGATCGGAGTTATTACGGCTGTTTTTTCTATGTCAGACTCTTGCACGGGTATCTGATGGTACGCCTTCACGAGGTCGATTGTGGAGAAAATCTTTGCCTTTGAAAGACGGTGAAGGATATCACTAACAAGCGGCATGCTATAGGAATCATGTACCGTAATAGCATTAAGGTTTCGATAGTCGCCACACGGACGGAAAGTGCCATCTTTTTTTGGGACCAGGTGCAATGGCGATGACCATGGAGATTTAGATCTCCGAATGGTACCCTCATGTAAGAGGTTAGTGAAACTCGGAACGTACAAATTCGAGTTTTTCATTCGACAGTGGTCTAATTTTGCATCTAACTGGTAAAGATGAAGTTGTGTCGATCGTGTGGCAGTAAAGCGGCTTCGAAACGTCACTTATTGGCGTGTTAAAACACCTATTAATAATATCTAAGGCTATTTTTGGGTGTTCGATTGTTATAACCGTTTTCGACGGAGTAGTATTTATATCGTCCGTTCCTATCCGTTGTGGATCTTCAAAGATTTTTGAGGGAATAGTGCTGCAGTTTAATTGGTTATTTATTCCTTAAAGTGCGTCCACGGCAATCTACGAGTAGTTCGTTAGCGCTTAAAAAATCAGATCCTAATATGGGGATAATAACCTCTGCTATATAAAATTTCCACTCAAATAATTGGTCGGACAGAAATGGCAACGAGAAAGCAATTGTCTTTGAACCTAAAGTCTCAACAGCACTACCGTTTGCGGCCTTCAAAGAAATATCGACAGTGTTGCGGTCTGGAAGGTACTCTTTAGGTAAGATCGACAAGCTGGAGCCAGTGTCGACAAGGAATTTTAGTCTGTTAGAAGGAGACGACAATATATTAAAAGCGTTTGACTCTGCTTCTATTAAAAATAAATCTGATTTTGATGAAATTTTACCTCCCACCTCTGCCGCTAGAAGTGGTGGCATTATTAGTTTTTTTGATTGCTTGCTTTAGGTTTTGTGTAATTGGAGCAGCCTTCGAAGCATTTTAAGGCTTTATCTCCAAACCTGTCGTGGTATATGCACTTGTCAAGTATCTGACAGGATGGTGCTTTATCTCGCCAATTGCAACCTAGATGGCAGAACCGTGCCTTGTTACGAAACTTAAAATGGAAACGGCACAGGTTCCTGGTTGCAGGGGAAGGTGAACGTTGACGAGTATTTTGCACGAAGTGTGATTTTTGGGCATATTGCCTGTCGTCATTTGTCCGCCTGGTGGACATGCTATTCTCAAGCTCGCTGATGCGTTTAGTGAGGCCTGTAATAGCGCAAAGTAAGGCTTCTTCGGTCGAAGGTTTTAAAGAAGAAGAAGAAGGTAAAATTTCGGGGTTAGTGCTGCTACTTAACTGCACAGAGCAAGTTGGTTGCGGACCAAGTGGCACGACTTCGTTAATCTTGTCGGCCATCTTTGCTAGCTCTACCATGTCTGCTGTTGACGAAAGCGCTAAAATTTGTTGTGCGTGTGGCGGTAAAGCAGACAGAAAAAATTGCCTCAAGAGTTTTTGATCCGCCGCAGCCTCCGGATGTATTTGCGTTAGTTCCGCCATAGCGTGTTGCAAGAACTGTGATGGTTTTCTGCTGCCCAAAGTTTGCGTCTTAAAGTATTTAGTGAAGACGGCAGCTGTAGGTTCCTTAAAAATATCGAGGATTGCCGTACGCAATTCTTCATATGGGTTTTTTACGCTAGTAGTGCGAAGGATCACGGACGAAAGTTTACTTAATATCGTCGGCGGAATCAACGGCAAGATGCGACAGTATTTGTCTCGTGAACTGGTTACCTCGATTCCCTCGAGTGCTAGTTCGGTAGCTATCAGCCAAGTAAGTGGAGAGTTATTCTCATCCAAAAAATATTGACATAGGTACGTTGATCGCTGGTTGTTGGACCTACGTTTATGTTTTGCCTGTTTGGGGTTGCTGCCTGAGTCATTCTCCGAATCGGAGGAACCGCCAGAAAGTGGCAACAAACAATGAATGACGCTGTATGGTGTCACTCCATAGTCGCCCAAGGTGCGACTGTCGGAAAGGATGTTGCCATTATACGACAAGAGAAAACGGCATTTGTGATTTAGTCAATATGCTGTAATTTTTAGAAAGACCTCTAATTGTAGTGTCTGTGTCAACTGAAACGGTTTGTATCTTATTTGTTCCAGGGTTTTCTATTAATATTTGGAACTTTTTGGGCCCCGGTGCGGCGCTACCCTCTCGTGTGGGCTGATGCTTATTTAAATAATTTATTATAATTTTATATATGATATCAATAATAATATAAATCAATAATAATATAGTATAATTTAATAATAATATAATAATATAATTTAGAGGTAATCGATCTAAGGTACCTGGCGGTGCTGACACGGGCATTGCTTGATTGAGTCTCGATTCGCTGGGAGACGGTTTATTATCGTGAATAAATGGCTGTCCCGGTGCACGAGAGTTTAATGTGAAAAAATCATTATTCTGTTGCATTAAGAATTCATTTGGATTTGGTCGAAGCATGATGCGTTGTGGGGCTGTGTATAAGACATCACTCGTTAGCAATTTGTTATTTGGTATATAATTATTGATCGGAGTCATTTTTTTACGATTTTCAACGGCAATCATCTCAGCCAATGCTTGTCGGGAAACATTAATCGAGTCAAAACCTATATCGGCTGTATCTTTACATTTCTGATCGTAATGTGAATTCGGTTTCTCCGAGCCAAATATGCGATTTATATCCATTTCGTTTCGATCCTGATACTGACCGTAGTTAAGCACACCGTTGTTGTTTGCCTGTTGATTGATGTTGTGATCGTATGACTGATTATTATTGTTGTTATTGTTGATTGCGGCGTGGTTTTGAGAATTTAACTGGTAGAAACTTTCCAGCAGAGAATCCGACGAACCAACTGAATTCAAACTGTTCATAAATGATTTCTGATCTGAAAGCCGTGACAGGGAAGATGTGGAATTCAGTGTACTGTGGAATTCAGTAATATCATTACCAGCTGAGCTATTGAAAGCACTGAATAGGGGAAATTTGGATTTAGTATCCGATGATTCAGATTGTAATTGAATACTTTTACTGATAAATTTGAAAGACGATTTATTTATCGGGTCAGCAATTTGAAATTGACCATTTGGAATATGATTATTATCTGTGATATTTGCAGGGGTCGAAATGGGATCACATAGAACGACTACGGAATCCAAAGAATCACGATCTGGAATTGTCTGAATTAATTTGATATACTCTTCTCGATTCGATGACAAACAACAGGAATGAGCAATTATCAAATGATCTATCAGCCTATCAATATCATGGGATATAAGATTAAATTTTGATGAAAGTTTTAATTCAGAAAATATTTTGGAAAGCATATGGAACATATTTTGACGTAATTCCGCTGTTCGTTTATGAGAAACTAACATAGATTGTATTTCCTGTAATCTGGATTTAGCAATGATATTAGCAATGATATTAGCCGCTAAATAAGCTTCTAAATGTTCAAATCTTGAACATTGTTCTGGCACTTCTGACACCAATGTTGTGGTTGACGTAGTCCTTTCTGGTAATTTGGCAATCGCACGATGATAGGTTTCGCGAGTAATCCAAAATCTGGGATCAAGATTTTTTAGATTTTCTGTGTCTTCTTGAAAACTTCCGAGAATCATGAAAATTGATTTAGAAAACGGGAACATGTCCGATTATACAATTTCAATAAGCTGTTATTAATACGATCAGGATAAGTATATTATTTCAAAATCAAAATCCAAATATAGCGATCAAGATTGAAAACGAATTATAATTCTCAAAAAACAACTACAATTGTAATATTTTAAAACACCCAGTTTATTCATTTTTTTTGGAATATATAAACAAGCCAGGAAATCTTTTACAAAATTTATACATATAAGTAAACAAAGTTACAAAAAATACAAAATTATATCATTCGATAAAAAATAAACAGATTTTTAAAAATATATAATTTAAAAAGCTTAACGATTTTATAAAGTTCGCGTAAGAATTTCAAATAGTCAATTACTAATAAATAAATGCAAAATAAACAAATTTAGGTTTTTATATTATTGTTAGGATTTGTTCCGTATTTCGCGAATTGTAATGGATGAGGGTGTTGGTCTATGAGAGCCAACACTAAAACTATTGGGAGCCGAATACAGTTTATCTTGATAATGATAACATGGCATCGAATTTGCTTTACTCTTCTGAGATTGATTAATAGAGCCTGATTGATAAGTAGAAGTATTAGCTGATCGCACGAATTTTGATTGACTGTTATTGTGTTCTGTTTGGTCCTTAGTCGCTGGTGACCGCGCATTTATATATATAATATAATATCGTATAATATAATATAATATAGTATAATAGGTATATAGATATTGTTAAGGCCGTGTAACGGCTCACTACAGAGCCATTGTGTTGAGATCAGTAATCCCCGTTTTTCGATCTTAACAATAATAATAATAATAATAATAATAATAATAATAATAATAATAATAATAATAATAATAATAATAATAATAATAATAATAATAATAATAATAATAATAATAATAATAATAATAATAATAATAATAATA
>CAUHTR010004171.1:0-39475 GCA_959609185.1 Schmidtea polychroa | reverse complement strand
GGCGATTTTTGTTTTCTTAATTTTTTAACTGAGGTCAAAATTTTAATAATTTAGGTTTAAAAACTTTTATATACAATTTTCATCTTTTTAGGAAAAAAATCTAATGGGGTACCCTCAAACCTTGTATGCCCGGCAAGGGTGCCTTGGCCAAAATAGTTTTGAGAATCACTGCCCAAAAACATTGATCATTGCCGAATTGTATGCTTAAGTATGTTGTCCCAAAGACTGGTGTTGGAGGTCACTTAAGAAACAAAAAACAGATGCATGCTAACTTGAATTTTCTAACTTGGTTAGAGAAATCTTGGAGCACACTGCACTGGTCATACAATTTAAATATAATTATATTTATAATATAGTAGAATTTAATCAAGATCTATAATTATTAACAACATATCGCTATATATAATTTTAAAATTCAATATTGAATTATATTCAAAAATTAAACAAAAAATACTTCAGAAATAGAGAAAGAAAGAAGTTTGTTTTAATATCTAGAAAATGACCAGGAGATAAAAAAACAAAAATGCCAGACAAGAAAAATGTCAATAGTGCCAAAAGAAGAATTCAAAAGAATACCAATTTCATGAGGATATTAAAAAAACCGCAGTAATCACGTCATTTGGACTATTTGAATACGTAAAATGCTTTTTGGTTTGCGCAACGCTGTACAGTCCTTTCAACGACATATTGACCAAGTACTCGTAGGATTAGATTTTTTAAGATATTTTTCGATAATATTTCTCGAATATACATCTCAAACAAATTCTCTCACGTTTAGACGATATAAACTTCATCATAAATCTAGAAAGAAGATCTTTTTGCCAAAAGCGTTAAATTCTTGGACACATAATATCATCACAAGAAGTAGCACGTTCATCCGAAAAACTTTCAACTATAAAAGAGATGACATTACCAAAACTATTACTAGCTTAAGCAGCTTTTTAAGCGCTGTGAATTTTTATCAAAGATTTCTTCAGGGCGCTTCAGGATGTTAATAAACATGGATTTTTAACCAACGACTTTGTCTAGTGGTTCTAGACAATAAGCTTGAAAAACTTGATTTCTTCTTCGAAGAACTAAGTTCCAAGCAATCTAAATATTCGGCATGGATAAAGTACTACACGTTATTCATGAAAACGGTGTAACATTTTGCCTATATTTTAGAAGACAGACTTTTCAATATTTTCACCGATCAAAAACCTCCGATTAAGCTCACCACTCTTA
Organism: Schmidtea polychroa; assembly: GCA_959609185.1. Lineage (NCBI taxonomy): Eukaryota > Metazoa > Platyhelminthes > Tricladida > Dugesiidae > Schmidtea > Schmidtea polychroa. The sequence goes on along the minus strand of CAUHTR010004171.1, from coordinate 38,251 downwards.
AAAGCCATCCAGACGACATAAACTGATTACTTTCTTATCAGAATACAATGCCGACATTCATCACGTTTCTGGCTAAGATAAAGTTGTAACCGATTTCTATTCACGACTCAACTTATCTGCAATTCCATAGATGTTCATTATTCCACCAAATCATTTCCTCTACATCCATTTCTTCCAAGAGACCCCGTATATTTTGGTGAAAAGACCTAACAAATTGATAATATATAATATAATATTTCAATTTCTGGATGTCCTCGTGTTATTTTACCTTCCGACTACAGAAAATTTCTTTAGTTCCAGTTCACGATGTTCATCACCCCTGTCTTTATACCACGTACGCACTTCTTCATACAAAATACGTTTGGCCATTTTTGCGGAAAGATGATAAGCAATGGTGTCAAGAATGCAATCAATGCTAACAACATAAAATTACTAGACACATAAAACCTCCTATAATGAAATTCTGCAAGGTAATAGCTTTTAAGTCCTCCATATTGACTTAGTTGACCCTCTTCCTTCTTCAAAATGAAGGATCTACATTCTCATACTGATTGACCGTGAAACCAGATGACCAGAAGACAATATCAAGTATTTCCGCCGATAATGTCGCGACTCTACTTGGTTTTCTCGTTACGGTATACTCAATCACATAATCATTGACCAATGATCATGAACATTGACGCGATTTGAGAAAAAGCAATTTTGTTTTCTCACAGAAATTCGGATTTAAACATATAAATATAACAACGTACCATCCCTACACAAACGACATGATAGAACATTTTCATCGACCCTTAAAAATCTCTTTCCTATGCTTAGAAACCACTTCGAATTGGACAGGTTCATTTCCTATGGTGCTACTAGGTTGACGTAACACAATTCATTCAAGAACTAGGTACTTGATCCGCACAACTATTATTCAGGATAAGCACTACATTTCCTGACGAAATACCACTCCGGATATTCCATTTGAAAATTTAGACGTCGCAAGAAAACACTTCCAACAGACAGACACAAACCCATCCTTTAACTCCAATTCATCTCGCAAATTCAGAATGCAAACACGTTTGGGTTCAGGCTCGCGACATTCATCATATGAACACGTATATTTAGAACCTTACCAAGTGATATAATTTAACAAAATTTACAACACCCAAGAGAACACATAGTAAAAAATGCATGTAAACTTTTATATTATAGACATAGTTCATGGAATAAAAACTTTTAATGGTATTATTGGAGAAAAATGTTGTAGATTAAAATTCAATCTCAAAGACTGCTTAATTACATATTTTTAAAAATATAAGCAGTTGAAAAAATAAAAAGAAAAAACAGTAAATTATGAAAACACATTTCAATTTAAATGATTATTACAAATTCCAAAAAACTTTAAAAGTAAAGAATCTAAAATATTCGCCAATTTTGCTCGAAATGGATAAATTAAATAAAATTATGTAGCTTATAATATCAGTCATAAAATTTAAGTTAAAAAATTGATAAACTTCATTTTTTAAAACCAAATTTAGAAGAAAAATAAATTCATAAATTTAATGAAAATAACTGAAAACAAATCATGAGTTATTTATAAATTTGCACACCAACATGTATTATAGAGGTTTTTATATTCCCTACAAACAGACGTAGTAAATAAGGATCAAGGGACAAGTTCATTACACATTTTTAATTTTACTCAGTAATACGGAAAACCCTCTATCAGTAATCTCAATCCAGGAAAGAAGATTAATTATTAGTTTTTGTAACTCATTTCATCTACTAATATTATTCAATAACCACGTTGCACAGTACCAACTTGCTGACATCAACGAGAAGCCAGGGGTGTGCTGCTGACAAAACTAAAATAATTTGGTAATTCTTGATCAGTGACGACTGAAGCCATATTAACACTGTAAATGAAACGAACATATGGAATATCAACAAAGGTGAATTTATTAGGGCTTACCAATTAATTAATTTTCTATCACAATCTGATGGTTCTATCGCAACACATTTATATCAATCATTGATTAGGTTCGACTTTTGATTCCAATTCCATTTCCTCTATTCTGATTATTTAATCTCCGTTGAGTGACATTACTCTATTAAATTGAGTAATAAATAAATAAATTTAAAATTTAGTTAAATTAGAGAATTTTTACTCTTCGTGAACTAACTAAAACCCTTGTAACTATTTTATTATTATATTTTAATGATTTATTTAAATTCGGTATTTCAATCATAATGATTATTGAATTTACTACTAAACAGACTTTTTAATATTGTGTAAGTTTGTTTTAAATAAAATGTTTCACTGATTTTAACTAATTTTTAATTGAATGAAGCTTAAACAGAATTTAGCACAACACAACTATATTGAAATCAAAATGCGATATAACCATTGTTATTTCATTTGTTTAAATAATACCGTTACTAATTAAAATTTCAAAGTTAGGTTTAATTTGAAATTTACTATAAATTTATCTTGTTTTATTTTTATTTTTTAATAATTAATAAATTTAGATAATTTTAGTAATGAATCCAGAATATAAATTATCAAAACTGAAACCAATAGATTATGAAGAAATGAATTTAATTACTAATAATTATAAATTAAAATCTGACATATCAACTGAAAAAATGAATAATATTTTAACAAAAACTAAAATATCAAAAGTTAACTGTCAAAATATTGAACACAAAAAAATTTGGAATCTTGAATCGATGAGGCAACCAATTTACTTTATTTATAAAGCAATAATGAAATTGTAGGTTAAACAATGTGAAGAGGAAACAACAACGTAAACTTAATAGTTTTGTTTCTTCAAAAGGATCCTATTCAAATGCTGAAGGCTGTTCATGGGACTTATCTCAATTGGAAGAAAATATTATGAGCGATCACATTGCTTTTAAGGCAAATGTTATCGACCCAGTTTGGACTTTATGGTAATCTATTGTGTTTTCTTCCATCAAATATACTTTAATTCAAGAAATTTTAAATATCTAAAACCTTTATATATATATATATATATGTGTGTGTGTGTGTAATTTTATATTTTTATATTATAAAAAAACTATTTTATTAATTTATTAAAGAAACTTTAAATAAATATTAACAACGACGGCCGACGGAAACTTGGCAATGAGACGAATGACGTCAGCATAGATAAAAGATGGGAAGTGAAACGAATTGAATTAACTGCAAATTCCAACGTCACCTGGCGATTAAAATTTGCCTTCGAGTCTGAGTCACTGCTCACTAGCTTAAAACAAAACCTAAAAAATATGCTTCGACTCGCCTCAATGGAAATATTCTGCATCATCTGCCTGCCTGCATGATTTATTGATTTTACAAAGATAATAAGGAGTTTTGGTTTCTGGCTTTCTGTTGTGCATTTATTAATTAAAATATTTCATTTTTTCATGCCTGAAAATGGGTCCCATTTGTCTAGGCCCCCGCATTTCGTCCATAGTTACGCTACTATATATTGGCAAAAATAGTCGTAGAAGTAAAATATTTTAATCAGGGTTGTATGAAACGGTTATGGGACGGTACGGGACCATTGGTCATTTCAAAACAATATCAGTTACAGAGATTGCGGGATCAAGAAGCAACATAGTGTTTTTGTTCAATGAATATCTGGATGAAGGGGATTTATTTCACAGTTTCTCTTCATGTGGCTGTTTATATTTAATGAGGATTCTCCAATGTTTTTTACATCTTCGAAATTGAATAATATAGTTGATATGTTTCAACATAATAAAAATGAAATTTAAAAATCTATATTTCTATAATTTTTAAAGATTTAACACATTCACCGCCAGGTACGAGATAACTTGTACATCAGCTCATTGTTATATTATAAACCCTAGCTTCTTAGTAATCAATTTATTGGCGTATATTTAATAGCATATGATAGTAGCAACATCTGGCGAATGAAGATAATTAGTTAGAAATTGAATAAAAAATATAATTGTTGTCAACAATGTTCAATTTATGTTTCTAAGCACCAAATAATAATGAAATCTATTTACGATTTTTTTATATATATATAAAACCCTCCAACTGCTTGGTTTTTCATTGCACGGTTTTACTATTGCGCGGCCAAGATTTAAATACCAAAATTTCTATCTGCGCGTTTTTTTTGCTGTTTTTGACAAAAAAAATCATGTTAATTCATATCGGTGAATCATACAAGTTTTGAAACGGAAAATAATGATTCCAGGTTCATAGTGCGCGGTTTCGGTTTCCGCGCTGTTTTTGTGGAACGTATTGGAGGATTTACTGTACTCATGTATTGTTTGTTCAATAAATTAACATCCACTGATTTTGAAAAAATAAATACGGTAATGGTTCATATATTATTATATTATATTATTACATAATACAAGTATATACCCCTTCACTACCGAATAAAGTAACGGGAGAGAGGATTCTATATAGTGCAATAATTCTCTGGGATTTTTGGCTTGGCTAACATCTCACTACTTTGATGCACTTATTTTAGTTGGAATTGAATTTTCATTATTAAATCTTTTAAAATAATTCATTTTAAACAATTCAACGAAAAATGGAAATAATATTGACATGTTTAGTGAAGATGTCAAAGAATGGAAATTGAAAAAATCCAGAGGTTACAGGGTTCCCGATTGTCAACCAATCCAAGAACTTATTATAACAATGAAATCACAACTCAAGGAGGTTGCTATTGATCTCAGAGCGGAGGAAGAATGTTTGATGAACGGACTAGAAACCGGTTAATGGTTTTTGTAAATATAGTTGGGAATTAATCAGAGATTTTGATAGAAATTGAAAAATATTCTATCTCTATCAACTCAGAAAATATCCATGAAAAGGTCGGCAGTGGCATTCCTTTGGAGGCCTGGGAAATAGAATGTTTCGATAAATCATTTTTAACTGACCTACTCAGTCAATTTCTACACTTGGATACATCTTTTCAAACTAAACTTGATAACATAAAAGAAGAATGTAATTTCAATGAAAAGTAGGTCTAATATTTCATATTACCAAACTGTTTTATCACAAACTTATAATTAATTAGGGATTGTAGGTTTGTCAATTTTTATTTACAACATATATTTCTATGTTTTCATTCACAAATAATTTCTGGAAAGTTTCTCTTATGTGTTTGTAGTTATTTTTCACTCCTTCCCGGTTCTGTGACTTTGATCAATCTTTTTCTATCAATTTGCAATTAGCTAAAAATAATTAACTGTATATATATACTATTTTGATTTTAATCACGTCTTTCGATGCTTTTCTCCTATATTTTCTATAATTGCTGGTGTTTTATCATCATTTCCCAAATTTTTTAAAAAGTTTTAAATTGGATTATAATTTAGATTGTTTCAGCTAAAACCGACATTAAATAAATTATGTATTATATTAGCACTTAATTTATGACTAAAAATACCATAATTCATTCGCTTTGATTGAAGTTAAATCGATGACTGACAGCATTTAAAAATGTTTTGTTAAATAATAATTTCCTGTTGTTCCATTCCAGAAATTCATTCGAAGAATGTTCTGAAGCAGAAATAGAATTATATAATCATTTGCTGGATTCGTACTTACTTCATGCAACGATTAACAGAAATATGCTACTAAAAAGTATATTAAAAGTCGTTTTCCCAAACTATTCAAATCAAACTATGGTAAATTGTTTAAATTTTAATCACATAAGCTATACATTATTAATAAAATTTACGGTGTAATTTAAAATTTCAAAAAGATTTGACTCATTATTCAAACTTTTAAATATCACTCGTAGTGCCTGTGCAATACAATATATTTAATTTATTTATCAATAAATTAATTAAATATTTGAGAAATAAAGTTTGTTTTAAAAATAAGCGTGAAGAAGACTTTCAAAATGCAGAACAAGAAGCAGAAGCAGAAGAAGAGAAGAAATGGAAGCACCATGCAATCTTGTTATCGAATAAAATATTAATTGTGGATTGTATTTTATTCACTACAATGGTGTCAGAAGTGTTCCTGATTTATAGAAGACCAAGAAGAATCATTTGCTTTAAGAACCATCAATACCAGCAGCAGCATTATCATCACCAGCAACATCAGCACGAGCAACCAGCGCATGCCTCTCAACCTAGCGCATGTCTCCCAACCCAGCGCATGTCTCCCAACCCAGCGCATGTCTCCCAACCCAGCGCATGCCTCCTAACCCAGCACATGCTTGTCTGTCCAGCATTCGCTCCATCTTCAGCACCAACAGAAACAGCAGCACCAGCACCAACAGAAACAGCACAAGCAACAGCATACGATCTGAGTACTTGGGCGGTGGCTAATGTAGTGCCTGTGCAATACAATATATTTAATTTATTTATCAATAAATTAATTAAATATTTGAAAAATAAAGCTTCTTTTAATAACAAGAAATAAGCGTGAAGAAGACTTTCAAAATGCAGAACATGAAGAAGAAATGGAAGCACCATGCAATTTTGTTATCGAATGAAATATTAATTATTGATTGTATTTTATTAACTACATCACTTTTATTCAACAATTTCATCAATATTTTATTATTAATTTTTTCAGTATTCAGGAAATTATAATTAATAATCAAATTATTTAATTCTCTAGGTATGTTTGTTCATAATGCAATATTTATTATTGATTACATAGTACTGATTTTTTATAATATAATTATCATAACTCAGTTTTTTATGAAATTTAAAAATTTTATACTATGAAATCTTAATTCAAACCTTGACAGATTACTTGACGTAATGATAATTATAATTATAATTACAAATGTTATTAAGCTGAGGGAATTATGTATTTTTTCATTGAAAATAATATTATATCTAAATAAAGGCCGTGATTTTTGACGTATTATGCAGGACTTTCCCGGATTTAGATGGTATGTCCTGCATCTTACTTATTATTGCTATCTATTTGTAAAGTAACTTTTCCAATTAAATAGCACTGCTTTGGTTTAACTGATAACAATTATTTAAATTCAAATGTTTCAATTCAATTATGTCATGAGCTATTAGCGAAATCACATTGCTTAAGTATTTAAAAAAAATCTATTTCTATAATTGCTATTTCAGTTTAAAAAGTTTAAGTGTACAAAACAAAAGTGCAAAGTTTAAATTTTTTTTATAATTGTGTCCGCAAAAAGGTTTGTATTTATAATTTCATTTTATAAGTTTATTTACAGTAATGAAGATTTACTAAAAAAATCCACTCAGCAGAAAAATACGCTTAATTAACATGTACTTTAAATACTTACACTTATTTATGAAATATTATTATTAGTTTATTTTTATAAAGTTTATTTCTTGTAATAAAAAATAAAAAGAATAATAATTTTATTTTTTTGTTAATTTTTTTTAATTTCATATTAATTTAGTGAATAAAATGAAAAATCTATGATATTTTAATTCGAACAATTAAATAAACTAAGAAAATTATGTCCCGAAGAATGTGTTAAGCTTTTTTTATATTTATTTGAACTGGTCCCGGATTTCAGCATAAAATATATGGTCACTTTAAACTAGTAGCATAATAATAATCACAAAGTTTTTAACTAATATTTGAACATGTTAAAAATTACTTGAATCAAGGTCATTTTTATACATTTATATTGAATTATATATATTATATTGCATTCAATTAACACATAATGTAAATAGAAAAAAAATTACTTCATTGATTTCTCTGCATCTGTCCAGGTCTGCTATTAAATGATCACGTTCCTTTCGATTTTCTTTGCATGTTTACTTGCAATTATTGGGTTGTTGCATAAGTTCCCGCCGTTTTTTAAACATTTATTTTTAAAGAAATCAAAGAATTTTAACAACCAAAATAATAACACTTCAATCAATTATGTACTCTTCTTCATTGTTCACTACTTCTTCCCATCATTCCACCAGTTTTTTTATTCCATTTCGCCAGAAATCTTTAGGTCCAGTCTTGAAGACGTTGTTTAGTCATTTCTCAAGATGATCCTGATTTTCGAAGTTAATACCCCTCATTTCATTTGAAAGGCAGCGGAAGAGATGGTAATCCGTCGGGGCGAGGTCTGAGGAATAGGGAGGATGTTGAAGGACCTCCCAACCGAGCTCTTGCAGTGCCATCTTGAAAGTTTTTGCGGTGTGTGGTCGATCATTGTCATGGAGGAGGATCACCTGGCATTGTCGATCCGATATTTTTTGTTGAATTGCCTCATTGCTCGATGCAATTGGGCTTTATAGAGATTCTTTTCTACTGTCACGTTCTTTCTAAGCATTTCCCAGTGGATTAGACCTTCCAAATCCCACCATATGCAAATCATTGTTTTCATCAGGTGTCTGTCTTTCTTGATCCTGGGATCATCCTCTCACTCTTAAATCATTTCTCATCTCCTGTGACGATTCTGTATAAGAAACGTTGGTTGTGTTCATGGGTTCCTTGATATCGAGCGAGATTTTGAACAGCAATCGAAAGCCGCATATCCTTCTGTTTTTGGGTGAGTTCTTGCGGGACCCAAGCTTTTGTGTGAAACCCATCGACTGAAGGTGGCGTGAAAGTGTCGCAAAATCACAATTCATGTTTTCGCCAAATTCTATCCATGTCTGGCGGCCACCTTCCTTCAAAAGACCCCGAGCTGGTCCTAGTCCATCTCGAATGGTCTTCTGGAACGAGGAGCGTCGTCGAGGTCGAAATTATCGTGTTTGAATCTGGCAAACAAATCCCGAACAGTTCTCTCAGCTCTAGCGTCCTCTCCATACACGGCACAAATATATCTGGTAGCTTCACTTGCTTTTTGACCTCGATTAAAGGCGAATAGAAGGTGTCTAAAATGAAACTATAAGCGATAGAGCCAGTGTGGTGTTGAAAGTTAGCCGTTTATCTCCATCTAATCATCAATAATACTATAATCATGCAATACATATGGCAGTGATGGCAATTTTTTAATGTAAGAAACAAAATAACATGCAATGGAATTGAAAATTATTATGTGAAAGAGTTGAATTTATCATCGGGCGATACTGATATTGACAACAATGATGAAGACAAAGATTAAGAATTTGTTACTGAAAATATTTGCCTTGCTACGGAGATGAATATTTATGAAACAATTAAAAAAATAAGAAATATTGTTAAATTGTTTAAAAATTCACCGGTCTATTCTTCAAAAATATAATTGATAATGAAATAAAAAGAATTAACATTATTATTAGATAGCTTAGCAACAATGTTAGAATGGGTTCTTAAAGTTATGGTTCCGTTAGATCAGCTCTTTGAGGAATTGAATTTAGGTAACCTATGGACAGAACATGATAACATTTTACCAAAGAATATTCTCAATACAGTATCACCTGTTCAAGTAAAAATTGAAACATTAAATGGGAAGGACGCAAATATTTTAACCAGTGAGGGAATAATTAAATATTTATTCTCAACTTTCAAATGAAAATTCACAATAGTGAACTTAAAAAAACAGTTATTAAAAAGAAGAAACAACGCTTTAGTTTCACTGATCAAATTTTCCAAGATCCGAAATTTATGGCTAATACAAATAACTTATTCAATTTTACAACGAAAAATAAAATCATCAAAACTGCAACGTCTTACATGATGAAATTATTTAGTTCAAACCAATATCAAGAAATGCCGGAAAATGACAATTTAACTTTATCAAAAGATCGTTTACATATTTCTGAAAATTCTAAAATAAATCTAAATCAATTATTGGGGAAATCTATTCAAGAGAGCATTATACAACCTCAACCTTATTTTGATGTTAGATTTTCATCACTTAATAAAGAAATTAACCTATATGAAATAACCAGAAAAATATCAACCAACTCGAAACAGTTAAGACGAGCGTTATTAGCAATACGTCCTACGTCTACGCAAAATGAGCGAAACATTATTTCATGAATAAAAAATTAATATTGCTTTTCCACTTTTTTTGGACTAGAAAGCAATTATATAAGTAATTTATAAATTAATTTGAAGTGATTTAATGTTTTACCAATTAAACTAAACAGCAACAATTTCAAAAATAATTTTTTAGCGAAAAAAGGATAAATATAATGGTTTATTTTCCCGAGAATACGTTGGCAAGACAATCATTAGAAAAAAACCAATATTTGATATTAAATAATCCTAATCACTATTTCGGTTTTTCTTTCGACTTTCAACAAATTGTCGAAAAATGCTCAACTCCATTTATGATAAAGATGCAATTCTAGCAAAATTTTCGTCTTGTCTTTTAAAACTACTAATTTTAATTAACCATCGTATTTTTGTTAATATCAACGTAACATTTTTTATAACATTTTAATTTTATTTTATTGAATAATAATTTATTTAATTAAAAAAGTTAGTAGAAAAAAAAAAGAATAAAGGTTTTTATTCTATATAAGCTGAATGTTGAGTGAATAGTTGTACTTTATGAAGGATAAAAAAAATAGTTATTGAGAGTTTATGGAACTTATGGAACTTACCAACATGAAATATAAAAGCTTGGGTAAGGCTGTGGTTGCAGGAATGTCCATTTGGCTTAAAGACTTTGGGTTAAATGATAATTCTTTGGGCTTCGAGTTTTCAATACAAATCATTCTGGTTTACTACTTGACATACTCTTATGCACAGCATTATTTGATATTTCATTTATTTTCAAAATTACAAATCAAAAATTAATTTTTCACGCAAGCGTTATTTATTTATTAACCAATAGTTTGCTTAATAAAAATTTTTTATTTTATATTTTAACCTTATTTTCTATTAAATAATAATTTATTTTAATTTAATATATTCAATTTTTAATATTTATTCCTATGATATTCCCGATAAACACAACATAAAATAAACATTCTGATAGAATAATAATTTAATTTGTACTTTTAAATTTCTATAATATTTTTGATAATTTTTTCTATTAAAATATTTTTTAATAAATTTTATTGGCGTTTTTTCAAATACTTATTTAATTATACCCTGAAAAATAATATTAACATTAACATTCCTTCATAAATTATTTCCTATTTTATTACTGGTTCATTAATTGTGATAATATTCAATTCCGTTTTTGTCAGGTGGAAATTGATAAATATATTCATTCAAAACGACTGTTTCGGGATAAGTTGCAAGCTCTTGCAGCTGATTGGAGGCGTGACAGGGAAGAATTATTTATTAAAGTCAAGGCATCAATTATGTATTATAATGAACAAATTATTGCCGCCCAACTTGAATCTCAGAAAGTAAAAGATCAAAAAGAAATATGCTCCCAATTAACCGAGCAAGTAATAAGCTTGATTATATTTTTCTACAAAAAATAAATTATTATACTTTTTGATTTTTCTACCTAGTCAAAACAAACAAATCATTAATTAATAATCAAATTAATTGTTTTTGAGATAAATAATACACTAAGGGCAATCAGTAAGGGTCATAATGACGCTGAATAATGGTCTATCAATTATACTAACGAAAAGGTTTTACTTATTTAACCCTTTTGGCCCTGTCTTAGAATTTATCACCATAATATTTACACGCCTGTCCATATTTTTGCTGTTAATCACTAGAATTTGACACAACTGATTAATTCCTATCAAATTTGGTTTTTGAGTTCTTGATAAGCTTCTCATCAATAATAATTTACAAAAAAATATTTTCAAATTTATCAATTCAGGACTGTAATTTAATTTTTAATTTATTTAGTAATTAATTTTCATTCTATTGATTTAATACGAATTTTTCAAAAATATTTTAGAATTTCTGATGGATTTAATCATCTTAAAGGTAATATATTTATTAGTGAAAGAAAACATTCTTGTTAATAATTCAATAATTTTTGATGATTTTCCAAATGCGTCTTTAATTCCTCGAATTCTATGTAATAAATTTTCTTAAAAGTCAGCAAATTTTGGTACAAATATTAACGAAAAACAAAAATTAACTGAAAAAACTTACATATTTATTGTATGGAATACTTGAAGATCTGAAAACATCAACAATTTCTTCTTAAACATCCGTAATTTCTTCGTTATATTTAAAAAATGGCCCATATTTAATGTTTAACTGTATATATTTTGTACATCGTTTATTTTTCTTTTCGCATTAAATGTTTCTGTTTCTATATTATAGGTCCCGATTTCATGTCAGAAGAACTTAGTTTTGCCATTTTTGTTAATGGACACATACTTATTTATTATTGGAGTTTTTTCAATATTATTAAGACCCTTATCTATTGTCATTATGACTCTTACTTATTGATCTTTATTGTATAGTTAGTGCCAATGATAATGCTTATAAGGCACGTAATTTAGATTATTTGAAGCAAAAAATATTAAAAAAAAACTTACAAATCGATTTGCATGACTTCAGAAATATCTTAGAATGTGCAACACTCATTTTTCTGAAACTTGTGAAGAAATAGAAGATTTAAATTTTTCTTGTTTCTACTAAAATTAATATGAAGCACTTGCCAATGCAAATTAATATTTATTTAACTGGTTTTATTAATTGAAAGTTATTTATGTATAATTGGATCAGGACCTTAAAAATTATGCTATTAGGAGCTTATATGGCACAAAAAATAAAGTTATTTTGTTGTGATTGCTTAAAAGCCATTCTGAATTATGTTATTTATTTACAATAATGGTAAACAATCGAATATTAGAAATAATTGTTGTGCTGATAAAATGTCTCGATTTTGTCAAAAAATGAATATATACAGTGATAGCATATGTAGGCAGCAGTAAGTCACAAATTAAAAATTTTATTGACAAATTCTGGAAATTTGACATGTTTAATTATTCTTTATAAATTTATATGAATTAATAAACGATTTCAAAAAAATGTAATTTTTCTTATTTGTTCACTTTATTAAATAATTAAATAAACAGTAATGACATATAATTTTTCTTTAATCGATTTAATGGTGTTTTAGAAATTTCCAATTATAAAAATCTTTGTTATTTATAAAATTATTTTTTAACAATAAAATTTTTTCATTTACCAATTAATAATAAACATACTCAATTCATGTTTTCATATTAAAAATTATATCTAAAAAGCATCTATAAATAAATTGTATTATAATTTTTATTAAAAATAATTGATTAATTACATAAAATTTATACATCAAAATTACTTTATATTAAATTAAATTACAATGTAAAATGGCCTTAAAAAGGGTGTCAATTCAAAACACATTATAAAAATGTTATCGAGCGGAATTGGATGTATAATAATTTGGTAGATGTAATTACTAATGAATTTTCAAAACAGGCATAATATAAATTATCGATAATTTTGTTATATTATAACAAAATTATATATAACTATTATTAGAAATAATAATAAGAAATCAACACCTTTTTGAATTTATTATTTTTAAATTGTTATTGCGCTTTAATGTTTTTTATTCTAATTACTATTGAATTTGTATCTAATACTACAATTTGTTGATAATGACCTTTTTGAGTAATTATTATTAAAATACATACAATGCCTTATTTTATGTTTTACATTCTGCCAGTTGAATGAATGGCGAGAGAAGAAAGAACAACTTAATACTTTAGAAGAAGCAGTAAAAATTGAAATGGAGAATAAACTAAAAGCTGAAGAAGAAGAAAAACTGAGAAAAGAAACGGAAATGCGCAATAAAACAAAAAAAATGGTATGTGAATTAGTAATTTCTAAAATTAAATACATTTTTAAAACTAAAATACTGTAAAATATAATTTATCTGCTCTCTGATACTTTAGATTTGATCATTTGAAACCCATGAAAAATCAGGCAAAACAAATAATATAAAATTCAATAACATACTTTATTTGATAATTCAGAATGTTTATTTTTATTTGAATGCAAAAATTTTTATTTCATACAAAATAGTGTGTATAAAATATATGCAAAATAATTTATCAATCAGATAATATTTAGATGTTACTCATTTTTATAGTTTGTCATTTTTCATAAAGTATAATGTTTTTAACTCTCATTTAGTGTAGTTTTTGCAATTACGTAACCCTTTTGTAAATATGTTGCATATTTGATACAAAATGTCAAATTAAATGAGTCAATCCACAAGAAATGTTAGTAACGAGAAATGTCCTTTATAAGGGTGGCTTTATATACAGTTTGAATGCCTTTGGTATGATATTCCACAAGCTCAACTAGATGTTGTTATTTCTTGTGATAAATTCCTTAAATGTCGACATAAATACAATTAAATATTCTGCAGGATCATCAAATAATTTCAATGAATTTACAATATTCATTGCATTTGTGAGTTTTGGAGACTTATTCAATCTAACAAGATCAATTTAAAAAATAATATCAGTGTAAATACAAACCATTCGATGACTCTGGCCAAGAAATCTGACCAATTTTTCTTTTCTAGATCAATGAGATCTGTTTATTTGATATCCAATTCACTCTCAGGTTTTCACGAAAGGATTGATAATTTGATAAATATTTATTAGTTTACCCTTTTTTAAAAATATTTTATTACTGCTTCGGATATCAAGCTAGTACATACAAAACTTGGGTCATTAATTGTAGCATTACTTGCCTTTGTACAAGATCTATAAGATTTGACATAAAATTACTAAACAAAATGTTTAACCAATCTCAACGAAGTATTAGTTTATATTAATTTTGGGGGTAAGTAGAGCACCAACCTATAAAAAATTATCACACAGCAGTCTAAAAGCTATTCTTTAAAATAATAAAATAACAACAGATTTTTGTATGTTTTGAGATAAAATTTTAATTTAAAATATTGAAATGTGAAAATTTATAGAATACATTTTACAAAAAAAAATTCAAGTGTAGTTAAATTTTTACACAATTTATGAAACACTAAAAATCAAGTAGAATTATTTTAAATACAAAATGAACTAATTAATTGTTGTATTGAATGATTATGTAATAATAAAAATCTACTGTAAAAATCGGCTGTTCAGTTGGTATATAATGTAATAAATCCATTAAATCGTTGTATTTTAGCGTTGCAATTGGCCTTGTTTTTTCGTACGTTGATGTTAGCTCAATATTATTAAAGTTTTTTGGCCTCCCCTGACGCGGTAGTAAATTTAGAGTTTTGAATGGTTCATCTTCATGCATTGATGTCTTATAGAACATTTTATATGGTTCTGTTCTTAAAAATCGCATCCGACATATTTTTAACCAATTTAATTTTTCTCTGTTAATGTTTTTTAACCTTTCTACTTTTCTAGAGGCTTATTTGAAATTAAATCTCCTTGTTTCATTTCATATTGAATGAACTTATTTTTTTTCACATTTTTTATGACTTCATAAGTATTCTTTAGCCCTTTCGCACCGACTTTCCGCTAATGACACTATGCTAAATTTATATATTGGAACTTGTTAATATTGACCTAAATATGAAATATTCTCATTTTTGTAATCGTGGCGCTTCTGAATATCCTAGAAAGTCCTGGGATAATAAGTCCCAATAGGCTTTTATGGACCATTCAAAATATCCCAGTAGGATCATGATGAAAGTTTCTGGGACGTATTGTCGCAATAGGGGCGAAAGGGTTAGTGACAAACAATACATTATTTTTTCTTAACGCCATTTCTACAACACCGAAGTGTGCATCATTAGGTAGAATGCCCTGATAATAGGAACTTATGATCAATTACATCAACTGTTATGTTTGACAGATTTTCAAAACTAATTTCATATTCCTGTTCTGTCCTGAACAAATATCCCTGTAAGCTATAATGTGCTTATCATCCCTAAGATTTTTTAGATGCTTCAGGATATATGGTGCTACTTCCTGTGAATCTGGATGCGACGGTTTTATCTCAAGCATATATGTAAACATTGTCATGGAGTTGTGCAAACCCCAGATCTAATTGTATAAACTACACTTGTAATATGCAACCGAAGTGGTTAGCTTTAGGTAAGACAACGCTTTTTGTAAGTCGAAAGAAAAACCGAAATAGCGATTAAAATTATTTAATATCAAATCTTGGTCTTTTTCTAATGATTGTCTTGCAAATTCTGTCTGTCTTAAATGAGCATCGTGTTCTTACATAATGTTTTTCTTTTCTTTATTGTTCGATGCCTTAACTTTATTGTTTAAAATATCGCATTTTTGACAAGCATCTTTCTTTTAATATTTTCCTATATGTTCACTCATTAATAGCGCTAGTATTATTTTCTTTACATTTAAGAAGGTATAGGTCAAACATCTTTATTGAATCAAATTACACTTATAAAAAAATAAAACTCTTATCTCATAAAATTCTACTATATTATACCCTATATTTGATTGAAACTCTTAAAATTGGACTTAAGCCAATTTCAAAATAAAATTTTTTATCATTCTATTGACCAACTAATTTTCGTTTTAAAAAATCTTAGTGATTTTTAAATATATTATTCATAATTTACTTTAAAATGAAAAGATAACTTTAAAAAAACTTAGTTTAACTAGCTTTATGTTTTGAGATGAATATTATTTTATTGGAATTTTTAATTCGATTATACACCAACCGGCAATTATCATCGAATGGGCATTGATTTGGCTTTTTTTATAATATAAATATTAACTTACCTATAATAAATGTGCGTGTGTCATAGCCAGATGTGACATTGAATTAGCTTGGTGACATTAAATTGGCAATTACACTATAGAATGATAGAAAAAATCGCTGTTAGAAGAAAAATAAATACAAACACGGTTAACAAAATTGATTTAGCATACGGACATTTAATTAGCTAAAAATTTTCAATTTAAAATTAATTAATTATAAAAAAATGTATGAGGATATGTCAGGAGCTTCATCAGAATTGACTATTCCATTTCAAGAAATTCATTGATGAATGATCTTTCAATACATGGACGAACAAGAGATTCGGTAGATCACGAGTAGGCAATAGAATTTATAGCAATATGCCAACAAATCGAGGTCCCAATATTTCTCTAGTTTTGACAATATCCAAAGATGAGCCAATCCATTCACAAATTATTTTTGGCTCTTTTAAAAGGAACATTATCAGTCATTTAAAACCGAATTGACTGTGAAACAATGGCTCTGGATTCAGTTTGATCCACGATAATGCATCCATCCACAATAATATATCTTCATTGAATAATCAAATTGAAAAGTTCCCATATAATCCATTTTTAAACCCAATCAAAAGTGTGTTTAGCAAAATTAAAAATGGGATAAGGACTAAAGTTTCTTCGGCTGATGGATTTAGCAGACAGATTTACCTTCAATGACTGATTTACTGCAATATCCCAATCAGTTAACGAGGAACTTCGAAAAACCATATCATAGTAATTTCAAAAATCATATATTCATTTAAATAATCATATTAAAAATTCTTCCCTAAATGTTTAAAGAAACTGGATATTTTAGGTGAACTATGAAAAGTTTAATGTATATTTAATATAAATAAATAAATATCTTACTTCTTTTTTCATTATTTTAACATAAAAACTTAAAATATAACTAAAACCAAAACAAAGCTCAATTGACATTGCTAAATGAATGTCTCATTAATGATAATCAAATGCGCTTTGGTGTATGTGTTCTAAATACAAGGAGGTCTGATGTTAAATCAGTGCCATGTTACAAAATTCGCATTTGCTATAAAATTTAGAGCATGAATTTTTGTTGTTCATGAACTTACTCTGCTACCTCTGTTTCTAAGGAATAAAAACTTTTGTATTATTAAAACATACAAATTGACTTGCGTGCTGATTTTTAATGTTGTATAAAATAATTTATTTAAAAATTGAGATAGTGGTAGAAAATATAAATTGAACCCACAAGCAAAACACATAATAAAAAAATTATATGAACTTTCGATGTGTAAATATTGCATGGAATAAAAACTTTTTAAAATGTTATCAAAATTTAGAATTCAATGCCGAAGACACTGTTAAATTCAATTTTAAAAAAATATGAAAAAATAAAAAGAAAATAGTAATTGATAATGGTAAGTTTCCATCTAAAAACAGTATATTCGCATCAGAGAATCTGGACTTAAATTATTGCCAGATAAGTGTGTATTTTTAAAGGCAGAAGTTAGCTATCTAGTGCATATCATATATAAGGAAGGTGTTAAAACAGATCCAGAGAAAATCAAAAGTATCAGTTCATGGGAAATTTCAGCATGTAAAAAAGAGTTACAGTCGTTCTTGGGATTTTGCAATTACTACAGACGTTTTATAAATAATTATGCGAAAATTTCTGAGAAATTGAGTTTGATGCTAAAAAATGTAAGCAGTTTCCAGTGGAATGAAGACAGAAAAGCAGTGTTCTATGAACTAAATTGGTTATTGTTCTCCGCCATTGTTGGCATTACCAATCAAGAAAGGGCAATATATTTTAGACACTGATGCATCACAAATTAGCATTGGAGCTGTCTTGTGACAGATACAACAAAGCGAATAAAGAGTACTATGTTATGGCTCATAAAATATGAGTAAGTGTCAGAGACAGTATTGCATAGCAAGGAAAGAACTACTGGAATTTTATATATTTTTGTTAAAATTTAAGGCATTATCTACTAGGATCCAAATTTATAGTAAGGACTGATCACCAATCATTGAGTGGCTTTTGAATTGGAAAAGCCCGAATAAAGTGTTCAATATTGTGTTTGGAGAGCTCAATTGTAAATTTTTGACATGCTAGTCGAATATAGGAAAGACAGTGAGCTTGTTAACGCTGATGCAATGTCACTGATTACCACCATGTACCAATGTTTGATCACCCATCGTGACCCTAAGAAACGAAGAAATGTCAGAAAGTGTACAAGTATGAAGAGGTTGAGGAAAATGACTATAAAACTGAAAGGACAATGAATCAAATAGTCAGGGAAGAGGATGATTGGGGAAAAGACAAGATGCAGATATTCGATTTATAATTAAATTGATGGAGAAAGGTGATTATTTAACTGAAGAAAATCCAAGTAATTTAAAGAATGGCAGTAAAGAACTAAAAGAATTATGGGCTCTTAGGACACATTTGAGATTTCGAGGTGGTTTACTATATATATGCCTGGATGATAAATATTTATTGGTGGTACCAGGAACGGAAAGAGATTCCATTATTAGGCAGTTACATTCCTGTTTAGGGCATACAGGTATTGTTATTTCTTATTTTCTAGATATATAACAATAACAAAATGTTTATTCCATGCAAACAGATGTAATATCGCAAATACATGAAATTCACAACGAAATTAATTAAGCACACAGAAAAGAGCTTTCAAATAAAACCAATCAGTTAAAAGGCAGATGACACGATGAACAAATCAAAATTATAAATTGAAAATTTTAGCTATTTTTAGAATAAAACTATATAGGACGAAAATTCATAGTCAAAAATCTCAATTTTGTTTTTTCAATAGGACTTATTATTTCATTTATTTTAATTACTTTACACTTAATTGATTTTGCTACTACAAAACAATGGTTATTATTATTATTATTATTATTATTATTATTATTATTATTATTATTATTATTATTATTATTATTATTATTATTATTATTATTATTATTATTATTATTATTATTATATTTATTATTATTTTTATTAGATTTATAAATATAAATTTGAAAAAAGTCTTCAAATTGACAAACAAATTGAAGAGAAGCAACGAAGAATCGAGGAATTAAAAGAATATTTAAGAAATCAGAGAATAATGGATGAAGAACGAGCAAAATATAGGGAACAACTTCGCCAAGTAAAATTAAAAGAGGATCAATTTAAAAAGCAGCAATTGATCGAGCAAAAGAATAATGCGGAAATAAGATTAAATCAATTAGTTGAACTAGTATTTTAATTAAAATTTATTTTTCATCGATTATTGTGCAATTTTAAGGTTCGACCAAATGTGGAATCTGATCCCGAAAGAGTTATGAAACCTACTTCGGTAATCTATTTATTCATTTAAACAAAAAACATTAAGTAAAATTCGTTACTATGTAAATTAACATAATTACTTATTTGAAAACTAGACATAGGATTCTTATAAAATCAAACATAAAACTCATATAACTGTCAACTTATAAAGAAGATTTTCTTTTCCTCATGATTATCAATTTTCCATAGTTCTTCATTCATTATCTCTGTTTTCGTCAAGTTTTAACAACATGCCTTTATTCATTTCGATTCTTAAATTGATGTAACCTTACTGAGCTAACCTCATCTAGGCGTTCAAATTATTTTTTGTAATTTTTTGAGTTTATTGAATAAATTGATGATGATATAATCAAAAATTTCAAATTATATGTAACGGACATGCTCAAATTCAGCCTTTTTAAACCTTTCGATGAATTTCATTAAAAGGTTTTAACAAGTTTTTTTCTTTTTTCTTTTATTTCTTTTTCGAAAAAAATGTAATAATATTTGTTAATAATATAAAAATAAAGTATAACCGTTTTATAAATTCTGAATTGGCATACTCTAGAATTTTTTTAAAAATTTATCAAGATAAATTAATTCAATTTTATATGGCTCAAGATAAAGTCTATTTGCATCACTTCCTTTTCCATAAAAGTCAAAATGTCACATAAAAATTGTTTATTTGGAAAATATTATAGTAGTTAGATGAGTCCGCAAATAATTTGCAAAATTTAGAGGTTGTAACTGCACCTTTTCACCTGTAATAAAACATGTACCGTGTTTTTTGGTTATAACCTAGTAACTTAGTAAGTTTTTAAAGTTTTTTTTCGGAGAAAAAAACTATTATTAAAAGGTACTAGTTTACTAAAAAGTAGGAACTTTGTAAAAAAATATAAAATTTTTTTTCAAAGTTATCATTATCACTTGCAAAATTTGCATTGTCCAAAAAAATATCAACAAGCTAATCACGAATATTTCCGTCTCCTTCTTTTAGATTCAGTTCAATCTCTGGCCAT
The DNA here is from genome assembly GCA_959609185.1 of Schmidtea polychroa. Taxonomy (NCBI): domain Eukaryota; kingdom Metazoa; phylum Platyhelminthes; order Tricladida; family Dugesiidae; genus Schmidtea; species Schmidtea polychroa. The sequence continues at coordinate 17,356 of CAUHTR010004171.1, read as the reverse complement.
CGGATTGGACGAATTTTTTTCTTTATTTCCTTTCGATTCTATGGCTTCCTTTTGATTCTTCCACTTATATGGATTTATATGGACTTATATGGACTCCATAATGCTCAGCTGCCTTCAAATTTGATGTGATTTTGCGCGTAATTCACAGCACCCAGCTTAAACGGCAGTGTATAAGTCTTATGTTTTTTCTCTGACATGCTTAACCCAATTCAATTTATTTAAATTATTTATTTAAATATTTTGTTTACAATTTTTTTTTGGCGGAAATTTCAAAATGAATTTTTTTATGAAGCTGGTAGCTTAGCACAAAGTAGTAATAACAACTTTCCCAGCTATTAGCTTAGTAAACAGTACTAGCTTATAAACAAAAAGCAAGGTAATGTGTTACCTTAAGCAGCGTATTCGTCCGAAATTCGACCACCTGACTACCACATACCTATCGACCCTTGCAAATTTCCTTGGTGGATAAAACTTCAAATCTTTGTACCAAGTCAAGATTCACCACGAGGAATTTGTCAATGTGCAATCTAACAAATTCTGGAATCCCGAAGTTGCTTGAAAGATGGTTAAAGATAGTAGAATAAAATGATTAATGCATACATAAATATATACAAAAATAATAACATTAAATTTTCATAGAAAACCACCCTAAATTTCCGAGTAATATAATATACATTTAACATTTATTTTTTATATTTTTCAACTCAGTTGAACGCGTTTTCAACATATCAAATGAATTTGGATTTCAATAATGAATTTTCAATATTTAAATGCCTTACCTTTATCTTGTAGCATATAGCGTTTATTTATCACGAATTTTCCTCGCAGCATTTTTCAGTTAACTATTTTTTGTTAAAATTGTTACAATTCACTATAATTGAAATAATATATATACTATTGGCACTTAGGAGGTCGTGTTGCTTAAATGTTCTAATGTTGCTGATAGATTTATCATCAACTCTTCCCTACACAAAATTGTAACTATTATTATTATTATTACAATTATTACAATTTATTACAATTCACGATAATTGAAAAACAATATAGAAAATGACAAATAAAGTAGTAGTATGATGTAAGGACTTCAGCGCACTTTCAAGGTCATCCCAATGTCCAGATCAAATATAGATCAATTGAATCATTTCTTTTTAATTTACTATCTCGGGACAGCTGAGGATGAATGTATGTTATTTGAAGTAGTGTGACTACAAATAAATATAAAGGGAAGGTAATTCGGTACTTGGATATTTGTTGATATCTTCCACACAGTAAAAATACAAAATAGTCCTTGTACTCCTTGATTTACTCTCGTGATCGTAAATAATTCAATTCCGTACAATAAAAATATAAAATAGTCATTATTTCCTTGATTTGTTCTTGCTGTTGTAAATAATTTAATCTTACTTCGAAATTCTAGTTTGCTTTCTTCTTTCTATTTTGAATTTTTATTGATTTTTTTTTGGATTTTTTTGTTGTCATTTTATATAGTAAATTATCGCTATATAGTTTTTTTTTAATTTCATTTCCCCAACACTACGGGAACGATAACGATCGTGAAAAAAACCTAATTGAGGTTTTGTTGAAAACAATAATAATAATAATAATAATAATAATAATAATAATAATAATAATAATAATAATAATAATAATAATAATAATAATAATAATAATAATAATAATATAACAATCTACTACACCCATAATTAAAACTAACTCAATAGATATCAGATTTATAAATTTCTAGTCCGAATCCAAATGAAAGTAACGAAAAATAAAAATAGGTCAATTGTGAAAAGACAATAACCTTTATTGGCAAATAATAATTGGCAATATTTATCTGGAATTTACCTATTCTTATGAATAATTTGCTTGAATGTGTTTCCTAAGTCAACCGATAAATTAACAGCATTTTAATGAATTCTTGATTTTTAATTTATAATTTCTTTTTTTTATTCTCAACTACCAGACTTGGTTAAATCACACAGAAGATCTAAAAGACAAATCAGATTTGGAAACGTCTACAGTCAGTGATTTGAATATCGGAAACCGTTATGCTGTTCCCCTCCATACATATAACGATAAAGAACTTCTTTCGAATCCCCGACTTAGAGTTGAAAATGCACTCCGTGAAGCCGGTTTGATCAACAGCGAGTACGCTAGAAATATATTGAAATCTCTCCCAGCTAATCAACTCCCAAGAAAAGACTGTGTATCAGATTCCAATTTTTTGAAATATGAATGAAATATATTAATTTTTATTTATAAGAAAATAAATCATAAGTACTTGTTATCTTCTGTTTATACAAAATTCAATTTTTGTTATATTGTGACGTTTGTTCTTTTATTGTAGTTGAAATATTTTCTATATATTTTTATTTCAAATGATAAATATTTCAAAAATATGACGTTGAATGGTTGAATGTGATTGTCAATATTGCCTTTAGGGTTACCAAAATTATGCCAATTGCTGAACCGAAAAAAAATTAGTTTGATGTGAATAGAAGTCGGAATGAACTATTCTATAAATTTGGAAAAATTATTAAATTGTAAATATTCTGAAATTAAAGCAAAAACGCATTTATTTAATTATTCATGTGTAAATTTTGGTTTTGTAAAGTTGTATATTTTTTTGATATATCTATATGAAAAATAAATATGTGCATGAACATAATCTGCAGATCAACAATGATAAATGTTCATTTTTCAAAGAAGAAGTTCGTTTTTTAGGACACATTATTTCTCGCGATGGATTTCGTCCACCTTCGGACATACTTGATAACATTCGCAATTTCATCTTCCGAAATCAATAACACAAATGCGAAGTTTTCTTGGAATGGTGATTCATAGATTCATCCCCAAAGTTTCCGAAATTCTTTCACCACTTTCAGGTCTTTGTTCTAAACTAAATAAATCTTTAGTTATATGGAATAATGATTCCCTCGAAATTTTTGTAAGAGCTAAACAAACTTTGTTGAAAATACAGACATTACACTATCCCAAAGAAGATCTGTCAATTCGTTTAACCAAGGACGCCTAAAACATAGCTATTGGCGCTGTGTTGCATACAAATTAATGGTTTTGTCACAGAACCTTTAGAGTTTTATTGCAAAAAACTTTCATCTGCCCAACAGAAATACTCAGCTTTTGATCGCGAGCTTCTAGCTATTTACCAGACGATTAAACATTTCAGACACTTGCTTGAAGGCCGTTCTTTTAACATACATACAAACCATAAACCGCTGTTGTACCTCTTTACTATGACCCTTCACCTTGTCAGCAACGTGACTGCGGTTTCTCTTACTTGGTAATAATGGTTGACCGCAAAACTCGTTGGTTCGAAGCCTACTGCAAACATTATTGTAAGTACTTTAATACAAAATTGGATGCACGCTACGGTGTCCCAAAAAAATCATTAGTGACCGCGGAACACAGTTTGAAACAGATTTATTCCAAGCTGTAACTGAAAAGCTCGGCATTCAACACCTCCATTGGACCACATATCATCCACAAACAAACGGTCAATCAGAGGTTTCCACCGCACTTTAAATGTTTTTCTCTTGGCATTCTTTCGAGAAACAGGGATGGACTAAAGCTCTACCTTTTGTTTTGTTGGGTTTGCGGAATACTTCTTCCAGGACAACCGGTACATTACCTGCTCAATAGCCCTTCGGAACATCGACTTCTTTTCCGAATCAACTAATTGACATCTTTCCTCGATGATTTTCGTACTCAGTGTAGTCAAACCAATTAAATCAATATTTATAATAATAACATTTAAAAACTTTGTTTTAATATATATTATTAATGTGATGGTAATATAATTTGAAAACTATCTTATTTTAATTTAGAAACTAAAATGCAAAATAATGTAAAAGACAACATTCCAACCTTCGACAATGTGGCAGTTTGGTTCAAGCAAGTGGACGCAGCAACAGAACTGGCCTCAATTAGAAACGAAAAAACCAAATACTTTCACTTGTTAACCAGCCTACCATCACGCGTTGTCGAAGAATATTCGGATTTAATGGATTCACATATCAAGCAGCTATATTCAGCACTTAAAGAAGCAATTATTAATGACTGAAAAGGATCAACAACGGAGGCAGCAAACAAACTTTTATAGAAACAGGAACTTCGGGATCGTAAACCAAGCCAACTCCTTAGAGAATTAAAAAGAAATTGTAAAATAATGGAACCCAATGGTGATCCAGGAAACGAGAAAATTCTCAGATATCAGTTTATTAACTCCAATGCCAGTTCACATTCAACACCTGCTAATATCGAATAACGCTGGCATTGATGAGTTGGCCAACATCGCCAGCTTGCATGTAAGCATTAATAATCACCATATCTCACTGGTATGAAATCAAAATATTGCCGGAAACTTCCATCAGCTTTCAATAGAGAGTCTGCAAGACCAAATCAATGCCATAAGAGCAAACGGAATGGAACGTCATTCGAGTGAAGAAACAATGTTATTTTCACAGGCGATTCGGAAAAGAAGCCAGGAAATGCCAGAAGCCATGTTTCTGGTTTGATTCAGCTAAGTCGGGAAAAGGTCAATGATCCAGTTAATGTCGACGACAGGGATCCAATACTCAACTAAACAGTCGACAAAGAGAAATGCAATTTTCACCGTTCTAGTCTTCTACGACAATAAATAATATGATTTTCTCGTTGATTCTGAGGCAGATGTCAGCGTTATCTCAACAAAATTATTTAAACCCGATGCAGAAATGCACCAATCAGACTCGTAGCGGCTAACAACTGTAGCTTAAAAGTACATAGTTCAAAATTTTTACATTTTACGATTGAAGGTCAAAAGCAGCATTTTAAATGGGAATTCATCGTAGCAGATGTTTCTCGCTCAATTCTTGGGGCAGACTTTCTATTACACTATAAATTTCTAGTGGACTGCAAGAATGCTAAAATCTTCATCGGAAATACATCAGTCACAAATGTCAATAAAAAAGCAATTCAGTCAGCTCTGAACATGCAATGGCATTCGAAACAACTGGGCTACCAATTGCTCAGACAGTAAGACGCCTGGGTAAACGCATGCTTGAAGCCGTTCAAACTGAATTCGATACCTGGATCAAAAAGAGCATCCTAAAAGTGACTGGGCGTCGCCATTGGATCAATACGCCCATGTGGTGATTACAGACTTCCTGGACACATGTCACAAAAGTCTACAAATATCCTCTGCTCAGATTAGCGACATCTTAGATCAACTCGGGGAAATCAAAATATTTTCAACAATTGATCTGGAAAAGGCATATCACCAAATCCCAATTGTAAGCAAACGACATCCCGAAAACAACAATAATTACCCCTTTTGGATTATATGAATACCTCAAAATGCCATTTGGACTGAGGAACGCATACCAAAATTTTCAAAGATTCATGGACAAGCATTCTACGCTCATACAGGAATTTCTCCAGAGCGTACATCGATGACATAATAATTTTCTCTAAAACGAATGAAGATCATAAAAAACATTTGCAAAAAATCCAAAAAGCTTTAAAAGATGCACATTTATCAATAAATGAAGAACAAAGTTGCATGGCTAAAAATCAGGTTAACTTTCTTGGATTTGACATTTCACACTCAGAAATCTCACCCCAAACCGATAAGATTCAAACAATCACCTCCTGTTCAAGGCCAGACAACGCTAGGCACTAAGACGATTTATTGAAACGGTAACATTCTATCACTGGCTAATATCGAATTTGTTGGAACAAAAGGCAAACGTAAGTATATCTGGAAAGATCAAAACTCGCGAGCCTTTAAAACAGCAAAGAAGAAACTTCAAGAAATTACTGAATATAAATGAAATGCTGAAAAAATATTATTTTTATACAAATCAACTTTTGTCCTACAATGAGTGAGATATTTTTGCTACAGGTGAAATTCGTCATATTTGTTTTATTGCCTGGCTTTTCTTCAAAATTTTTTTTTCATCTCGTCAGCCTTAGCGCAACTTTTGCAAAATTATTTGGCATTAAAAGTGTCAAAATAAATAGTAAAATTTTCTCTAAAGCTAATTTATAAGAATGGAAAAAATATTCTCGAACCGTCAAACAAACTTTTATTTACATCTTAATTTAATTTTAACATTCAAATACACTTTTGGGTACTTCCGTGTTATCTTACCCCCAAAAATTAAATTAAAAAAGAACACATAATTATTATATTTATTTTCTAAATCACAGTTACAAATTCAGCAAATGTTTGTAAAGAGTTTGTAAATGGTCATCCAGATGGCCAGAAAACTACAATGTCGTTGAGAATAGTATTCGAACACATCGGCACTGTTGCTTAGAACACGTTTGCGCCACATAAACTCACATAATCACATAATCACATAAATCACAGATAGCCTCAATAAATTCATGTTCAATAATGTTCAATAACGTCATCAATAATGTATTCTCTCATTTTTTATATTGTTATTTTAATTGTATTTTATAATTTAATTTTTTGGGGTAAGATAACACGGAAGTACCCACTTTTGAATATCTTTTTTCAATATCAATGTTTTCTATAAATAAAACAAAATTCTATCAAATACTTTCAAAACACTTATTTCTAAAAAATGTTCACTATTAAAATTTTAAAACAAATAAACCGAAGAGATAAAATATTAGCTTCAAAAACTTCCGAAAAAACCGCTCTAGCGGGAATTTCGTGAATGTTTCACCAGCATTCTTCATTATCAAACAATTTAGTACATTAAAGATTCGATCAAGTTGAATTTCACGGAAAATCTTTTAAAAACAATGACAATTAATTGCAGACATTGTCTGATAAATATAATAAATAAAATGGTTGAAATCAATTTTCAATTGAACTAGAAATTCCTTCAATTATTAAATTTTCTTAAAAATTTTCAAAGTAAAATAAACCGCAAAATAATTTTATTCTCGTAAATTAACAACTGTGAAATAAATTATTCCAGTTAAAAAAATTAAAATATTTTTAACATATTTTTTTAAAAATAAAATAATAATAAATTTTGTTGGAATTGTAAATCACTTGAAAAAGGCAGTGCCGAAAATTCTTGAATATCAAAAACATCGATATATTTTCTGATTTATAGTCTTCAAGCTCTCTTTTTAATAAATACAATGGAAAAAAATAGTTATGAAATTGGAAAAGAAATTGTAAAATTGAAATTATTTTAAAATAAAATTGAATGGAAACCAAATTAAAGAAAAGTGCATTATTAATTATGAAAAACAGAAAAACAGATTTGTAGACAATAAATAAATGGTTAAATTAAAAAATTTGTCAGAAATACACGTGATAAGAAAAAATGCAAGCAATGATTTTTAGGAAAATGCATTATGAAAACAAAAATTTGTGAAAAACACAAAATAGTTTCAGCCTCAGGTAGGATTAAGAATGAAATGATATTGGATAAAAACGACATTTAAAAAAGACAATCAATCATTTAAAGTAAGAATCTGGAAATATGTTGAGATTAATTATTAAAAGGTAAATATTATTTATAACTAAGCAGACTCATTGCACTCAAAAGTAGACTCGAAGTGATAAATTTTATCATTTATTTTATTCACTAGTTGCGATAATTAAATTGTACGTTTTGATCAATTGTGATAACTAATCGCAAAATGAGCCATTATATATATATATATATACTCACTGTCATTGTCAGGTAGAATTGAAATTCAAACTAAATATAATTTGATCTTTTTAAACAAACTTTTTTTATATCATGGGTGTAAGACCACATACATTGAAATGACTGCCCGTCATCTCCGTTCTCAAGTTCCTGATCACTATCGACTGAAGGAATTGATTAATATTAGTAAGCACGATTTTGTGAAAAATTTATTGACATGTTGTTTGATTTCAATTTTTGTAAATTTTCATAGTTTTAAAATTTTAAAAGTTTGAATTGAGAAAACAGAATTTTATGATTCTTTAGCAAAATATAATTTTTAAAAGTTTATGAATTAGATTGTTTAAAAAGAATTTATCTATTGATCGCAACAAATTACATTTAGTTCACAATAATTTCTCTTATAATTTGGCATAAATTTCCTACAAATTTCACCCCCTCTGCAATGTAATCAATCTACTATCAAAAATGACAACTTTTTATCACTTGCTCTCCCGATTATAATATGGCTTGATTGCCATTATTCACAGCAGTTAATAACAGTCCCAACAAGCAATTATTAGGGGAATTTTTCTAAATGATTTACAAAATTAATGTTTTTGAACACAATCACACAAGGTGTTGTTTCAAGACAATAACAGGTATGTGGTAAATATTTGTCTATTTTTTAGCATATATTAACTTTAAATACATTCACTAATTTCCTCGTATCCAACAGAATGGAGATAAAGGAAAATGAAAATAAAAAATAGATCAATTGTTTAAATAGTAAAAATATTTTACAAAAAAATGCATGAAATATTGAAGGATAACCACAGATTTTAAAAAATAGTCTTTATCAAAGAATTTTTTTTTGATTTTCTTTGAAATTTTAAAATTTAAGATTTTATTATCCAATAACAAAACCAAAAAAAGATTATTTAACATTTTTGAAAAACTACGAAATATTTTAAATTTCAATAAAATCTAATCATTATAAACTAATAGACTCATTTTGCTTCACTGTGACATGCAAAGCACTTAAAAAGACAGATAGAAGTGGAAGATTATTAAATTACAGTTGATCGAATATTCAGTGCAACTTTATCATTGTTTTAATTAATCAGAATAGTAATAATTGTTTGTCAGAGCTCTATTTTGTCTGAGTTCATTTAATTTTTTCTTAAGAACAAATTTTTAATTGAAAATAAATCTAATCAATTTTCATACTGTATTATCCAGTTACAGAAAAATAAAATCTGACAGAAATATTTTGTAGACAATTTTTACTTAATTTTCTTTTCTTTCATAGACCTTTACCAAAAATTATTCGCTTCAATGAATGCCAGCTAGCTTGCAATGCAAATTGTTTTCTCCGTTTATTCTTCAATTGTATTTTTATTTTATTATTTAAAAATTACATTTAAAGAAAATTTGTTAGGTTATTGGGTTGGTTATAAATTTAAATGTTACTCTGACTACAAACGTGTCTTTATAAGATCCACAAATAACACTTGACAACAGAAATCTTTATTGATAATCACAAATAAACTTTCACTTTACACTGACAATCAATTCAACACTCTGCTTGGTGACTATACAATGCTTATTACAACACTCGGTGAGGAATAGCACTTGCGTATAACACCGGATTGAAAGATCACAAATTACTGATTGGTTTATCAACTGGGACTTTGAGCTGGTTGTTTTCTCTGACCTTCTTCACAAATTTATTTAAATACTCAAGTAACTTCTTTTCCTTTAATTTTCAACTAATTCTTTTCTTCAAATCTTCTCCAATAATTATTCTTCACAATTATTTTCTTTACAATTCTATTCCACAAATCGTTTCTCCAATAACGTTTCGTTCAACGTTGTCTAATTTTTCTCAAATAATTTTATCTCTCAGATTATCTCTCAAATTGTCTCTCGAATTGTCTCAATTTCGCGTCACTTTTTGTCTCACTTTTGTCTAATTTTGTCTCTGCTAGTTTCTCTTTATATAGTTTGCTTATATTGTGGCACTCAAGATAATCAAGTGTTTTTCCACTTTCTTTCTCCTACTTTCTCCGACTGTTCCATTTTTATCTCTGACAGCTGTCAAGATAGTTTCCATTTTTCCTTTTTTGTTCAACCGCCTTCTCCCGGCAATTACGTTATCACTGGCAAGCTGGTGAGATAAAAATATTGTTGTTTTCCTTTTTCCCGATTTCGAAATTCCTTTTCCTTTTTGTACTAATTTTTTCTTGTTTAATTTTTTTTGTTTCATTCCTCTTTCTCATTTCTCATTTCTTTTTACTTCCGTTTTCTTTTCTGGGTTCCTCTAGATCGTCCCGTTTGTCATGACGATCTTCCCCCAGGTAATTTTATTTATAATTTTATTTATAAAATTAAAATATTGACTTAGGTATCCTCAACAAAATTATTAAGATTAATATTATTTAAAAGATTATTATATATAAATCATTTTGGAGCAAGGGTTCCCAATCTTTTTTTGCTCACGTACCACCTAATGACCAAAAAAATTGTTTTGTGAATTGTTTTTTTCAATTTCTTCCTCTCAAAGGGATCGAAATTATCCATTTCTCCATTTTTTATTTTTCTTTCTGTTAAATGGGTAAGGATTTTGTAATTGATGAACTTCACAGCTTAGTAGATACAACAATAGTAACGCAAAACAAATGTTTGCTTGAAATTTTGAAAATATCTGATTATGTGAATTAAATTAGCTCATTAAAAATTAAATTAAAGTTTATTACAAGACTTTCTTTTTTTCAATCGATAAAAATTCAATTGAATGTTAATTTGGTAAATCGAAAAAGATTTAAATTAAAGAACTTGAAAATGTTTTAGTGAACCACCTCTCACCTGTTCGTGTACCGCCAATGGTTGCATATTTCTTCTACATCACACATTGTTCAAGGGACTTTAGGATTTAGGTTTCCAGGAGAGTTATATGGCCATACAATGTGTCGTCATCGTTGTCATATGAATTCTATGCGCACTGCATTCTCGCTCGTTTGAACGATTTTCTTCAGTCTTTCTTAAACATTAAATACATTATAAGTAGTTCATGATAAAGTTATTTTAGGTGACGTACATCGGGTAACTGGGGTTTGGCAACAGAACTTCAATATAAATTTATTGTTCAAAATTCAACGATAATATTGACTGGAGTACAGCACTAGAAAAATCAATTTGGAATACAAATTGATAGCTTAGTAATAGCAAACAACTAAAATATTTTTTTTTCGACTGAGGAAATATATGAAATGTCCCTGAAATAAAGTCGTTAAATAGCAACACTATTACTACAACACCATTTTCAATTTGCTCCCAGTGGGAACCGCTGAAGTAGCTGTGTTTTATGGTTAAAAAAGTCATCCAATAGTTTCGACAGTTTCATTTTCTTTTTAATAAGCAATGATAGCAAATTACTTTGCAAACTGACAAGGAGCTATTACTCTCGTCAAACTCAGTGATTTTGTTTTCTTACTGAAATGATCAATATCGTTAACAATATTTTAATTATTAAGCATTTAATTTCGTAATTCCTTTGTTTAAGGACCATTCATTGATTTAAAATTAGGGTATAACCTCAACCACTTGTCTTTAATCAATTTCAAAAAAGGATAGATAAATGCAGAAAATATGCAAAATGAAATTTTTCTTAGTCACGAAAAATATTGACTTATTTGTTATGTTTATATATAATAAAAAAGAATACTGGTATAAAACATAGAGATTCAAAATTACATAAAAAAACCCTAATCATTTTAAAATTATTTTATTCGTCTTCATCTTTTTATTTGGCACAGGTTATTACTTTTTCCAACCGAGCTATATTGATTCTTACATAATAAATATTTAATTTGCTTTTAATTAATTTTTAACAATTTCGATTTTTTCCATTTTTCAAAGTTAATTAAAAGATCTTTAATTTTTTATTATAATAATATATTTTATTCCAGTATTTATTATGAATTTCAGAGCACCTGTAATTGTTTTTCAAAAACGGTAAAATTCATCTTCTTTTTTACAAACTTTATTATTAAAACAAACTTCAAGCTAAAACTTTGAGAACCAATTAAATAATGCGTTTTCATATTCTGAGCGAAGTTGACATACAACAATCAAACAAATACTCTTTAATATATAATATTATAAATTACATATTTAAAGTATAAAGTGATGATTTCTTGGTAGCAGCATTTATTATTTAAAACAATAAAGTGATAATTTAAGCTTTTTTTCTGCGAATAATGTATTTAATGAAAAAAAATTCGACTATAAGATAGTCCTTAATTGCATTACATATTTAAATTGATGATAAATATATTGTTAGATTTATCTTAAACTTCCCTTATTAAAACATTTTTACTCATAGTTTTAAATTCATGGATATTCACACTTTTTGGTAATTCCGTTCTTTTACATTTCTATGATATTTTCATCAACTTTACTTTTAAAATGCATTGGTTGTCGTCTGGGGTTTATAAGTAGTTTCCTATTTGTACACATTTTTAGATAAGTACTAAACTCCTTTAAAAATGTATGCCCGATAACATTTAGTATGAGATAGAAAGATAAGTTTAAACATTTTCAACAAAATAGAATGGGAATCATTGCCTAACTTTTCATTTAACACATAGTTTTTACTAATGAATTAAAGATGCTATTAATTTGTTTATTTATCATGGATGAGCTGATATCATTTCGGTTAAAATTGAGGTAATTCATTTTTAGGATTTCTTTGAAAACTAACAGTTAGCCAGAGGCGACAGAGACTTTTCCAATCAATTTCACGTAAATTAACAAGTCTAAGAAATTTTATTTTTAATTTTTTATTAAAGCAACCTAACTGAATAAGAAAATTATTTATTATCATTTTAATTAAATCATTTTTTTAAAGATTTTTTATATTATTTATTAGATTTATTAATTTTTAAATAAATTAATAAATATTTAATTTACAATTTAAAATTAATTAAATTTGTTTTGTATATTTAAATTAATTTATTATGTATTTTTGAAATTTTATTTAATAAAATAGAGTTAATATTTGGAAATAATTAATTTACGTACACTATTTATTGTTTTAATAGGTATTTTGATGAAAATCTTCGAATACTTCGAAATTTTAAATGGGAATATTTTATTATAGTTGTAAAATAGATTTACTTAATGTATACCTCTTTTATTATTTTCGAATATTATGAAACTTTGAGATATTTATAATAACTTTGAATAAATTTATAATTCTTCTAAAAATCATGTAGTTATTAATTGCCAATTTCTTCTAAAATAAAATTAGTTTTATTTTAAGGCAAATTGATCTATGCAAAAATTATTAATATTTGTCATAAAAATATAATTAATTAATTAAACAAATATTTAAAAAAAATGTAATTTACTGAAACATGTAGCATTTATTTTTTCTAAATTATTTTAAAACATACATAATATAAACACGGTTTAATAGATTATTCAACATACAGGTAAGTAGGTATCAGTGGCATGACTATGGTTGGTGTCAACCAGTGCGGTAACTCATGGTGTCACCCCTTCACGACACCTCACAGGCCTCCTTCGAGTCCGTCAATGCCAAATAACCGAAACATACAGAATCCTTAGTAAAGTTTATAAATAATGGCAATAGAAGAAAAAATTAAATCAAGATCGGTTGGTAAAATATTGTAAGAAGTTAAGAACTAAGAATTGCATGTTACTTTTTTAATTGTTATTTCAACAATAAATATTTTGTCATAAAATATTGACTAAATCATAACTTTCCTTTCCAGGCCTTTAGAGCTGCAAATTTGTTAATTCATCGAAATCAACTCTTCGGCAAATCACTTTCAATTGATAATATTGCAAGATCAGAAAGCCTTGGCTGTCCCATGTTAGATCACAAATAGTTATTTATAAACTTTAGCTTTAAAAAACTCCTCTCAAATGAAACAACAGACACACAGATCGTAAGAAATAATCGTAGGCTCATTGAGAGATATGGGATTGGCTTCTTCGAGATCAATCTCTGCTGCCTTATCAGCCTTTGTATTTCTAATAAAAGATTTTACTCTGATAACTCATCATAGAAAGTGGCCAATTTTGGAATAGACACCAGTAACTCTTCTTCAGCGGTAGATATCAGATTCTGAAGTAGTTATTATACTCGCAAAACTATAACACGTTTTTGTGTTTATAACTAACAAGCAGGGATATTTTTATATTTCAATAATATAATACATTTCTGTCGCTGGGCGCTGTGTATAAATAAAAATTGTTTATCTACAATAAGAAAGAGAAGAGTTAAATTTTTTATTAAGTTATAATATTTTATTTAGCAAATAAACACTCCAAAAATGGCTTACCTAGTTATATATTCGAGATTTTATTTTTATATATTAAATGATGATTGTCATGTATTCCGGTAGCAGTATATAAGGTGTTTCCGATTAACGTTGTATTAAGAAATATATTCAAAAAATAGATTAATCGTCACTCTAAAAATAACAGTTTAAAACAAAATCATTAGTATTAATAGCTTTTATAATCCAACAGCTTTGACAGGGTTTAAATTGATTGTGGAATTTAATCTATCAAATTATAATCAGATTGTTTACATATTAATTCCAAACAGTTAGGAGAATTTTCCCAAAAAATAGAATTGGATTAATTTAATTCAATATTGTATAAATAAAATGATACGTTTTGAAACACTTTTAGGTAATAATGACAGTAATTTTTTCTACTTTAAATGAAAATTACAGTAAAACCCTCTGTTTTTAAAATCATCTTTGATCTATTTATGGTTTTCTTTTAATATTTCATTTATTTTCATTGTGGCCATAGATGTAAAATTTTTTCCAAAGAAATCAGAAATTTGGAGTCGGGTATGGAGTTCAGAAGAAATATAAAATATATACTATTTGTTGTAATGCAGCGATTCTCAACCTGTGGGGCGCGAGTATATTTAAAAACAAAATTAAAACTTTGTTGAAGGTTAAATAAAAGAAATTGTATAATTAAAAAATTTATATTTATACATATATTTAAAATAAGAATACAGTTTATAATTACATATTACCAATAAATAATTTATTATATTTATTATTTAAGTTTATTAGTATGAAACAAATACCAGTTAAATATGCTATGTTATTAATTAATGACTTCCTTGAGCTTGTTTCTCATTGCAACGTTTTTGAAATGAAGGAGTAATACCAGATAAGGATACCCTAAGTTCTTATTCTATATTTAACTGTGATCTGTATTTTGTTTTCAACGAAGACACCTCAGAAAATCCGGTTTCGCAAAGATAAGATGTTGAAAACGGTAAAAGTATTTGCAAAGCTCTTCGTTTTAATGTCGCAAACTCGTCATCCAAACCAGTCCCATAATTCAAAAATCGATTTCTTATTAAATTGTCTTTTGATTTCATTGTTTGTTGTAAAATCAATAAAAGTTTCCTCTTCAGAAGTCGAGAGACCTTGTGGAACATTGTGATATGGGTCATATGCATTCGGAACAATATCCTCAGGACAATATCCCCAACCTCCCACTACTCGTGTTAGGCCTGTGTTTTAGTAGGAGTTGATATAAAGGGTAGGGATAGACGTATACATTACTGTTCATTTATAGCAAACAGTCGCAATTTACAAATAAAATTAAATGTACGAATATCGGACCGTTTTTATTATGACACTATAATTTTCGATAGATCAAAAAGAGGGGGGGCGAGAATATTTACGTTGGTAAACTGGGTCGCAATAACAGAAAGGTTGAGAAGCGCTGTCGTAATGACATTAAAATTTGAAAGTAAATATGGTCAATCCTGATTTAATTATGTCTCGCGCCTGTGTGCGCATTGAGTATTGATTGTATTTTTTCTGTTGGGTTGCGCACGCAGACGCGAGGCAAGGTAATTTTGATTTATATGTTTTATAATTAATTGATTTTTTTGGATTTTAGAAAAGTTTGTTAAAAAAGGTTTTTTGTCGCGAATTTTTAAATAGAATAAAGATTTTTAAAAACTTTCTTTTTCATTATGAAATGGTTTAACTTAAAGAATAGATATGAATTCATAAGTGTTGACAATGATATTAGTTCTAAAGATATCTTTGCTCATTTTAAATCTATCGCAATAACTGATCGAGAAGTTTTTTTCAATATTCTCAAATCTGACAGAAGATCCATAACTCAAATTATGTTGGAGACATTTAATGTACCAATTATATATGTGTTGAGGATACTTAAATAACAAATTTATAAATAAATAAATAAAATTATTTGGAGGAAGATCGTCATGACAAACGGGACGATCTATTGGAACTCAGATAAGAAAATGGAAGCAAAGAGAAATGAGAAAAAGGAAGGAAACAAAAGAAATCAGACACGAAAACAAAAACAAAGGTCAGTACTAGTTAATTAGTACAGAAAGGAAAAGGAATTTAGAAATCGGTAAAATAGAAAAAACAACAATATTTTTATCTTGACAGCTTGTCCAGAGATAACGGGAACAAAATAAAAACAGGCCGGAGCTGCAAAAGGGAAAATTAGAAAATATCTCGACAGCGGTCAAAGATAACTTGGTGGCAGGGAAAAGTTGGGAAATTATGTGTAAGTAAAAAATGAAAATTGAAGATAAACTGAAGTGTCACAAAGTGACGAAGTATAAAAGGAGGAAGCACAATAGAAGCAGACAGAACAATTTAGCAAACATTTTGGAGGAACGATTGAGAGAACAAATTGAAAGAACAAAATTTGAATAGAATTTAAGCAAAGGAAATTAAAGAGAAGACAGAAATAAAGAAAAGCAGCAAGAGTTTATTCAGTTGATAATATAGTAAAGTTAGGCGAGTAAATCCAAGTCAAATCAGAAAACAACCAGTTAAAATACAATTATTACACTCCTCAGTTGTGAGTAAATTTGTCAACTCAAGGTTATACGCGTGTGCTATTCCTCACCATAGTGTTGTAATAAGCACTGTATAATCGATAGTTAGCTTGTTGGGCAAATTTACTAAAGTTTCCAGTGTTAATTGTTATTTGTGCGTCAGTCAGATACACGCTTGGAGTCAGAGTAAGAATTTTAATTTTATCACCAACCCAATAACCCAAGATATGTTTCAATTCAAGCAGTTCTTTCTTTGTACGCTTCAGGTCGTTCCTCGGGTATCGTTCTGGACTCTAGTGATCATATATCTCGCTATGGCAATTTTTGAAACCTTATCAACTGGTTCAACAATATATCCTGGTGTTACTGTTCGAATGCACAGCTCAACTGTATTTAAATTTGTATGAGAATTTTCCAAAATATACATTTTTATAACAATATTATAACGATATACAGGACCTTTTGTAATTGTTAGAAAGATCCATGCAAATAGTTATGAATTACGAGACAGAGATGGGAAAATTATAATTCGCAACGTTGAATGGCTAAAACCTTTTAAACAGGTGAGATGTTAGGGATATTTAAATAATTAATTTATAAATAAAAAATATATTGTATTATAAGTAAAAGTATAATAAGTATAAATGCTGGCACGCATAATTAGCATTATTATTTAATTAATTAATTCGCCGTTTAAATCGGGTGTTTTAATAATACCAGATTTAGGCAATAATTTGTATTTGTATTACGTATTCTCTGTATACAATATTCTTCAACGCACGATCTTTTGTCTTTCGTTTTGCCATTAAATATGGAAAAAATTGGAAACAAA
>CAUHTR010004170.1:0-30627 GCA_959609185.1 Schmidtea polychroa | reverse complement strand
TCCCTCTCCTTCTCCTTCTATTGTAGACAGAGGATATAACTTACCAAAAAGTGAAAACAGTGTTATGCGCCTTATTCATACTGAATTCGAAAATAGGGGTAATAAAAAATTGACAACAATTAAGAATGATGGTGGTAAGTTTAGTATAACCCTTGATGAGTGGGTAAGTGCACGAAATCGTCGCTTTATTAATATTAATGTACATGGAAATAATGGAAATTGCAAAAATCTAGGTTTGGCGAGAGCTACTGGTTCGTGTACTGCAGCTGTAGTGTTAGAAATTGTAACCAAGCATTTAGAGTTGTTTAATTTGTCGTTCCAAAACGACATCGTTTGTACTACAAATGATGGTGCCAGTGTAATGGTGAAGTATGGGAGAGATTGTCCATCTGAATCACAGTTATGTTTATGTCACGGGCTGCATTTGGCGGTAGTTAAAACATTTTATAAAAGAAAGTTGAATCAAATGATGTTGACATTATAGAAGAAGAAGATGATGACGACTTCCAAGACAATGAATTTTTCGATGATGATGTTAATGAAGAAGAATTCGCAGATGATGAAGATGTCGACACACAAAAGAATCTGAAGAACGTGCGGATTTTGATTAAGTTTTTGAAAAAATCTAGTGTTCGAAATTCAATTTTACAAAAGAAAATTATCGATGAAATTGGGCACGAACTAGAACTTCAACTGGATGTCAAACACAGGTGGAACTCTATTCATCCTATGTTAGAAAAACTACTCAGAGTTCGAAACATTGGGGAGACAAGAAGCCAATTTATTAACAGCAAAAGGAGCGATGAATTTCCTGTACAACAAATTGAATGAATGTAATGACGTGATCTGTAGTAGATTAAAATTAAATATCGAACGACGGATGAAAGAACGAGAAACCTCTACCTTTATTGATACTTTGACATGTCTCACCAATAACTCTATAAAACCATCAAAAATTGTTTTGGAATTTGCATCTAATCTGTTTGCTGGACTTTTTGAATCTTCTTCATCTATATCACCTTCATCTTCACCAGAACATGTAGATTTGAACACGGATGCACCAGTTTCGTTGGAAGCAGAGCTAGATGCAGCAATTAATTATGTTACTTGCGAAAATTTTCAAAAATCCAGTTTAAACATCAAAGATGACTTTATAATATTTAAGAAAACAGGTCAAAGGCCTGAAAAACTTGAAAAATTATTTGAAGCCTTAACAACAATAAAACCATCATCGACCGAAGCCGAAAGGACTTTCTCTGTTTCCTCCCACTTTTGTGGCAAACTTCGAAAACGTTTATCTGATTATTCTCTAAATTGCTTAGTTTTCTAAAATATTTGTATATAAATGAAAAAAAGTGAATAAATTTTTATCTTGAATTGACAAATTTTTGAGTTTTTTTATCTTTTCTTTCTTAAATTAGCTATTCCCAAAATATCTGTATCCGAACGGTTAACCGTGGTTTTCGAATAATGTAAACCGGTATTCGCGGATACTAAAAAACTGGATATTTTGGAAACTATACATCCCCCCCCCACCTTTTGATAACCTTTAACCACTCAATATTTCTCGTGACGGAACTTCCATTTTCCAATTTTATTTCATAACTTCGATCATGAATCTTTTTAGTAATCACACCTGGACCCATGTATCTGTTATCACCTTTATTTCGAACATTTACTTTGATCAATACGCAATCTCCAATTTGAAATTCGCGATTTGTCGCCTGATTGATTTCTTCTTCTTCCACAATCTCTGAGAACCATTCACTATAAATATTTTTCCCAAACACCATTTCAGCTGGAGTCTTTCTAATAGTTTTTTGAAAAGTTGAATTCAACATAAACTGAACTTCGGGAAGAATATCTACCCATGATTTATGTCTTTTATCTGTATTGCATCTCTAATTGTACTAAATCGTCTCTCAATCTGTCCATTTGCTGAGTGATGATATATTTGTTTTAGTTGTATCAACCTTTCTTTTCTGACAGTTTTCACAGGATTGTACAACATTACGAATAGATTGCTCCAAATCTTTCATATCAAAATTGTTTGATACATACATTTTTACTTTATTAGCACCGGCGTGACAGAGCTTTTTATGATATTCTATGATGAATTCAGACTTGTTTTCTTCTGGAATCCAAATTTTATTATTATTTGTCATAATCACTCCGTTGACATATTTAAAAAATGTTTTATCTGGCATCAAACTAATATTTTCTTTTATATTTTCAATTTCTTTCGAGTTCTTTTGCCATATATTTTCAATATTATCAGTCATCAGTGTCAACAATCTTGTTTTTAATTTACCCATTTTAGGATTTTCATGAATCATTTAACAATGAGCACATGTTTCACATTCTTTTTTAGATAAAGCGTCGGCATTATTGTGGTTATCACCTTTTCTGTATTGAATTTCCATGTCCAGACCACTAAGATTGTTAATCCAAGTTTGAAATTGTGGGGTAATAGCTTTCTTTGTCTTCATCATAAATGTAATGGCTTTGTGATCCGTCCTCAAAATAAACTTTTTACCATATAGATAATGCTTAAAATGACCAGTAAAATAAAATATAGATAGTAATTCCTTTCTTGTTATACAGTACAAAAATTTATTAAAGAAAAATAACATAACATAACTAGTATGTTAGTAACAATATAACAGGCAAGCTGTTATATGGAATTGAATCTTCTAGAGTGCTCTATTTAGGGATGCTGGCACTATCATCCGTTCTCTGAATCTTTTCTTGGGTATGTTATTGGAAGAATCCTCTGTGGTTCTCATATGTCTTTCTGGAGCCCTTTATCACTCTCTCGATCATTTTGGTCTTCACTGGCTCATACTCTTCATATTTAATTCCGAGTTTTCTGAATATGTCTCCGTTTCTTTTGTCCCATGTTCCTAGGGAGCATACTACGAATGTTTCGACTGATGTGTAAATATTTGTTGCTTCATTTATATCTTGAGCGAGCTTTCTATATTTATTCTGGTTTTTAGCTCTTGATGCCTCTATTGTAGTTATGTCATCAAATGGGCATTTTATGTCTATGATCATGATGTGGTGTTTCATTCGGACTACAATGTCTGGTTTTAACATTTCTTTCGCCTCCTTTGGTCTCTTTTCCACTTCATAACTTAGCTCTTTCTTCTTTAAAATCTCTTCAAGCGCTTTCTGGACCTCATTGTGTTTATTGGTTCGCATTCTTGTTCCTCTGACGCACATATTCAGGACATGGATTGATGATTCATGTGGGTTATCACAGTTCCTGCATTTTGTACTTCCCAGTCTGCCTCCTTGGTTCGACTGTTTCATGTTGATGTCTAGCATGTTTGCTCTTGCTTTGATAAGGAATCTCCATTCAAAGTCCTTTAGGTTCTTTGGCATTTTCCACTCGGTGAATTCAGATTGTGGTAGCCTTAGGATATGTCCTTGACAGTTTGCCAATTTCCATTTCTGGAAGTATGCATTACGGATCATATAATGTAGTTTCTTTGAGGCTTCGTCTAAGAGAGGAGGGAAGACTTCCTCTGGTTTTTCCTGATTACTGGAGATGATGTTGCATCCAGTACCGATATTTCGTATTATGAATGTTAGTCTTACATCGTGATCACTATACAATTGAGCAATTGCATTTCTCACTCTATCTATCCAGGATTTTTTTGGCAGAATTTGTTCTTTTATGGTCATATGTTCCATCCAACCATTTTAATGCATCTGATAATGTGGTGATGGTAGTATCTGTTCTTGTCTCGGCTACATCTATTAATTCCTCTGATAATATATTCACTATTGCCGAGTGGCTGCTGTTTATTAGCTTTAGGAAACGAACGATCGTTTGGATCATTTGTTCGTCTACTATTTTGGTAATGCCAATACCTCCTTTTTCAGTGGGGGAATAGAAGATTGCGTCCATCAGAGGGCTTTTATGTTGTAAGTCTAGCACCTCTTTATCTTTTATCATCATTCTTATCTTGTCATCATATTTTCCAGCTTCACTTTTAGCTATTTCTTCGGCTTGTAAAATGAAAATGAATTTTGAATGGCAGAAGATGTTGTATGCCTCGATTTTTTGGTGAGCTCTTAATGAAGATTTGAAGATATTGGTTGCCTTTTCTTCAACTTCTTTGAAGATTTCATTAAGATCGTTTTTCTTTGTGTTTCCAACTGTGACACCTAGGTAAGTGTACAGATTTTCCTCATCTATCAGTTTGAGCTTTGTTCCATTCAGAAATATGTTATTTTCCCATCCTATACCATCTTTTTTATTTAGGTAATAACCGCACTTTTCTGGTTTAAAAATTAGGTGAGCCAATTTAGCTTGTTCCACGATTATGTCAAGCATTTCTTGGATTAGGTGATGTTGTGGTGCCATAAGTACGAGATCGTCTGCATATGCCAAAATGCTTATTTTTTCTCCGGCTAATTCGACTCCTTTCCCACTATTTATTGCAGCTTGTATTAGATATTCAATACAGAGGCTGAAGATGGTCATAGATAGTGGGCATCCTTGTCTAACACCTTTCTCTTGTTTGATTTGGCTTGATCTGGTGTCCCCACTTTGATATATAGTGTGACAATCCTTGTAGCATTCTTGTAGTAGGCTTATGGTATTCTTATTTAGGCCTTTTTGTTCTAAAGTATGCCAGATCACTTCGTGTGGAATGCTGCCGAATGCATCCGCAAGATCCAAGAACACAAGGTGGCATTGATATCCTTTGTATCTTTTTCTATTGCACTTTTCTTTTTGAACAGTAATGATGTAATTGTGTTCGTCGCAGCCATTCGATTTATTCACCGCTTTTTGCCATTCTGAGATTAACCTGTGTTCGTGGATCCATTGGAGAATTCTTTTGTTAAGAATTTTCATAAAAATTCTGTAACTTGTAGGCATCAATGCAATGGGTCTCCAGTTTGCAGGATTATGTGCTTGATTATTTTTGCCTGGTTTTATAATCAACTTTGTAATATAAGTTTTCCATGAATCTGGGATATTTTTGGATTCAATTATTCTATTGAATATTGGAGTCAATGGGTCTTCAGGCATCCATTCTTTCCATGCTCTTAATGGAATTCCGTCTTCTCCCGGTGCTGCATCATTGCTGTTTTTTATTGCATTGGCTACATCTTTTTCTGTAATTTTTTTTGAGGATTCCCATTCTGGTCTTTTCTCCGTAATATTAATCATATTCTGTATCTTTGGAGGTTTTGGTCTTGTAAAATGCAGGTCCATTGACGTTGATGTTAGATCAATAACTTTGCATGATTCATTATGAATTTGGATTATTGCTTTGCCAGAGTTTATTGAGTATAATCTCTGTATTTGGTATGAGCATAATTTGGGTTTTTTATTTTCATCTCTGCATGCCCTTCTCGGTTTTTGATTTTTTAGGAATCTGTGTTTGAACCAATTAAGAATATCATTTATTGATAGTTGGTGTAATCTAAATTGGTTGATAGCATCTTCTATGTCTTCGTTCTTTGATTCGTTTGAACATTTTTTGTATTTTTTGATATCATCTAATATGCTTGTTGTTATTTGTGTTCTTATTTTATCTGAGTCAGGCATATTGAATATGGGTCTTTCAGGATTTTCTAGGAAGTCCATTATATACTGAAGAACGAACACTCCACAATCATATTTGTTTGTTTGTGTTGGGTAGATTGGGATGTTCATTAATTGGATTTCATTGTCCTGTTCGGAGGAGGTAATTTTTAGTATATCGTCCATTTTCTTTTTGATGGAGATTTTTAGTTCTTGAGACATTTGATTGTCCGGATCCATGATTATTGACGTTCTATTTTTTCTTTCTGCTAGGTATACCGTCCAATGACTTTTATTCCAATGGATTAGCCATATAGTAATTCAAAGGCGATCTTACCAGAGTACATCGACATGCTATTTCAAATGGATGGAAACCTATAAATAGAAGTAAGCCTTATAATACCAGGGAATTTCATTCGCGAGATCATGTCCGAACAAATCGAATTTTGTGATGTTGAACGTGCCACGAAGAAGGTCATAGAAGATCTGAATGCCCAAATATTCAATGTGCCCATTGTAAAAGATCTCGACATTTCAAACATCAGTGCCATGAGTTATTTCCAGGCAGACGTCGAAAATTCCATAAATCAATGGCTGCATTCGGTGACGAGGATCCAGAGGCTGATTTTGAGTACCCAAATGGGAATGCTCCACCACACAAGGAGGTGATCGGAGCAATAGATTAAAGGTAATTAATGATATGAGTAAGGGTTGTTTGATTTTGAATGATTGTGATAGTTTGAATAATAACTGTTGTGATGGTGTTTTTGATTATAGAATTTCTATAATCAAAAACACCATCACAACAGTTATCATTCAAACTATCAATGCCAACATGCGTAAACCTTACGCAGTTAGGGGTACATCATCGTGAATAAACATCGTTTTCAAAATTCGGCACTTCAGAAATCTTACCGGAAAATTACGGTCTACGAAGCGAAAGGGTTAATAACCCTGCAATAATATATTCTGAAGATATGTATAATAAAAAGTATCATTGATTTCAACAGTATTTTGCATATATTAGAACATTATTAGAACGCAGAACATTGTCAAAGATTTTTTAGTAAATATCCTTCAGCTTTACGCTCACACAAACCCAAGGTTAAATGACCTAATATCATATTAATCGTTTATAATTAAAAACTAATTAAACTAATTTTAATGTATGTTTGTAGATCATCAATTTCATACCTTTGAAACATAAAGACATCATATTGGACAGATATGTCTGACACCTGCTGTTTGATCCAGAGCGCATAAACTTTATGTGAATTTATTCTATTTTTTAATCTTTCGGTGAAGTTTGCTATAAAAACTAGTGCTAGCTATTGGCCGAAGCTGTAACTTTGATGTAAATGATAACATATAGCATCTAAACAGAATATGATAAAAATCAGATTGCAATTTAGTCATGAAGTAGTTGCCAATATCATATCATAACACAAAAACAGAGTTATCAAACCTTTACTAGTGAAAGTAATATGTTATTGCCTCTAATTCATGTGATTATATGAATCAATAATGATAAGATAAGCCTTTGCTACAATATATGGATTGAATGAAATGAGAAGATTTAATACATATTTTGTAGCAACAATTTTATCTTTTCTATTACTTATTTAACATTTAATTTATGTTCCTACCAAGAAATCATAATTTTATAATAATCAATAATATATAAAATGATGATTGCTTGGTAGCAGCATTTATTATTTAAAACAATAAAATGATAATTTAAGCCTTTTGCTGCAAATAATGTATTTAATGAAAGAATTTTCGACTATACGATAGTCCTTATCAATCTCCTCGTATAGTCGACTATCGTATAGTCGAAAATTCTTTCATTAAATACATTATATGCAGCAAAAGGCTTAAATTATCATTTTATTGTTTTTAATCAATAATATATTAATATTAACTTAATTAATTAATCAATAATTTTTATCCTCTAATTTTACTCAACGAATCATGGAGAATTGAAAACAATTTGGAATTTTTTATATCTAATCTAAAATTGATGAAAAGTTAGATTTACAAAATGTATATTAAAAAATTATTTACTCAATCTAATCTTTTGTTTTAAATGATTTCATTGATAAAAATTAAACATTTAATAAACAAATGTTTGTTTTAAATGTTTAATTTTGAATATTATTGTTCATAAATAATTTTTTTTACTAAATTATAAATTAATCAATAAACTTATTTACACAACATATTTACACAACATATTTACACAATATATTTACACAACATATTTACACAGCATATTTACACAACATATTTACACAGCATATTTACACAACATATTTACACAACATATTTACACAACATATTTACACAACATATTTACACAACATATTTACACAATATATTTACACAATATATTTACACAACATATTTACACAACATATTTACACAACATATTTACACAACATATTTACACAACATATTTATACAACATATTTACACAACATATTTACACAACATATTTACACAACATATTTACACAACAAATTTACACAACATATTTACACAACATATTTACACAACATATTTACACAACATATTCACACAACATATTTACACAATATATTTGCACAACATATTTACACAACATATTTACACAACATATTTACACAACATATTTACACAACATATTTACACAACATATTTACACAACATATTTACACAACATATTTACACAACATATTTACACAACATATTTACACAACATATTTACACAACATATTTACACAACATATTTACACAACATATTTACACAACATATTTACACAACATATTTACACAACATATTTACACAATATATTTACACAATATATTTACTCAATATATTTGCACAACATATTTGCACAACATATTTGCACAACATATTTACACAACATATTTACACAACATATTTACACAACATATTTACACAACATATTTACACAACATATTTACACAACATATTTACACAACATATTTACACAACATATTTACACAACATATTTACACAACATATTTACACAACATATTTACACAATATATTTACACAATATATTTACACAACATATTTACACAACATATTTACACAACATATTTACACAACATATTTACACAACATATTTATACAACATATTTACACAACATATTTACACAACATATTTACACAACATATTTACACAACAAATTTACACAACATATTTACACAACATATTTACACAACATATTTACACAACATATTCACACAACATATTTACACAATATATTTGCACAACATATTTACACAACATATTTACACAACATATTTACACAACATATTTACACAACATATTTACACAACATATTTACACAACATATTTACACAACATATTTACACAACATATTTACACAACATATTTACACAACATATTTACACAACATATTTACACAACATATTTACACAACATATTTACACAACATATTTACACAACATATTTACACAATATATTTACACAATATATTTACTCAATATATTTGCACAACATATTTGCACAACATATTTGCATAACATATTTACACACATATTCACACAACATATTTACACAATATATTTTGCACAACATATTTACACAACATATTTACACAACATATTTACACAACATATTTACACAACATATTTACACAACATATTTACACAACATATTTACACAACATATTTACACAACATATTTACACAACATATTTACACAACATATTTACACAACATATTTACACAACATATTTACACAATATATTTACACAATATATTTACACAACATATTTACACAACATATTTACACAACATATTTATACAACATATTTACACAACATATTTACACAACATATTTACACAACATATTTACACAACAAATTTACACAACATATTTACTACATACGTGCTTTTGTTTGGTTCAAGAACATCGGTGATTGGGAAATATGACAAATTCATTCCTTCAATGTCTTGATAACCGTTTCTGTGTAGAATTTCATTGAAGTTTAATTGTTGTTCATAGTTCTCGTTTTCTTCAGTACATCGATTGGCTATCCGTTGTTTCTCGTTTTTTTGACGTGTACTTTCTGTAAGTATGGAAGCACTGTTCTTTGGTGCATAAATATTTCTTTGCGAGTTGGTTTTCTGTAGAACCCGTATGTTGGAATATTTTTTTCTATTTTAATTCTTAAATCCAATAAATTGAGGGATCCATCTTCTTCCGGATGTTCAATCTCAAACTTAATATCTCGGTGAGCCGCATTGAATGTATGAAATATTTCCTCCGCTTCTTTTCTGCTCTTGGTCGTTATAAAGATAACATTTACATAGCTTGCGTATAAACCGATGGGTTTTATGATTCTCAGTGTTTGTCGTTAGAGGTAATCCATCAAGATAATTGCTAGCAATCCTGATATACTTGATTAATAACAACAGTACTAACAATAGTACTAACAATAATATTGATAATAATAAGGATAATCAACACTAAAGAAGAATAAATGAAATCATCAATTTGATCTGTTGCCGTTGACCTTGAGAATAACTGATAATAAAATAATAATAAAAAATAATAATTAAAATAATATAGAAAATTTAGGAAATATTTTTTTATAATTAATTAATTTTAAATTGAAAATTTTTAGCTTATTAAATGTCCGTATGCTAAATCAATGTCCTATTGTGTTATTATAAAAATTTTGTGAACCGTGTTTGTGTGTATTTATTTATTTTTCGTCCAACAGGAATTTTTTTTATTTTTCTATAGTGTAATTGCTAATTTAATGTTACCAAGATAATTCAATGTCACTTCTGGCTATGACACACAAATTTATTATAGGTAAGTTAATATTTATATTATAAATAGACAAATCAGTGTCCATTCGATGATAATCAATTGGAGGTTTGTGTAACAACAACGCGAAGATAGACGCGATAAAAATTAAAAATTGCTAAAAACGCGCGCACAGCCCAAAATATGATAAAAGTAAAATACTGTATTGAAATATTTATTTTATTTAAAATTTTTACCAATTCAAATTTTCTATCGCAAAACTTTCTCCAAAAACAGAATCTTTTTTCGAGTTCAGATTTATATAATTTTGCTTGTAGTGTATTTTGTGATTGTTGTTAAAATATTTATTATTTATTATTTAATTTGTTTTAATAGAAAAATATATTATTGTTTTATGCGTGCTGACTTAATTATTATTTCCTCGCTGCTACAGCTGGCATTATGTATGATATGAGTGACTGAAATTATTAAATGAAAAAGAATGATATATATATATATATATATATATATATATATATATATATATATATATATATATATATATATATATATATATATAGTAAATATTTTGTGTAAATATATTCTATTATAAGAACTTTTTTCAATTTTCCATTGACATTTAGTAAATGGTAGTAGTAGGTAGCTGTGAGCCCCATGGACCACTGTGAATTATCGCGCATATCCCCCCATCCCAGAAAAAAGATGCAATGATTGATTTTTTGTGCAATTTTTTTTATTAAGTGCAAAGTGCAATTTTCAATATGTTTTTGGTTATTCCTAATGTAAAACTTGATATGTGTCCGATGACGTCAAGCAATATTATATAAAAAAACTTTATATATATTGCATTTATTTAGAAGCTTGACTATGAATCAGTAATATATCGATGTTTTGATATTTACGAATTTTCGGCACTGCCTTTTTTAAGTGATTTTGATCATTATTTATTAATTTTGAAACATTAGTGAAAAAATAAATTTATTTTGTATTTTATATTAAATTTATTGGTTAATTATTATTTTTATTTTTAATTACATATATTCTATTATAAGAACTTTTTTCAATTTTCCATTGACATTTAGTAAATGGTAGTAGTAGGTAGATGTGAGCCTGTAAAATATTAAGATTTTATATATTTCTTATATTATTTTTTATTTTATTTTGTAATTTAAATTGTACCAATTTAAAAAAAAATAAATCTCCCTGAAATTTAATTTAGTTGAATGACGATGGAGGATTTTTGATTTTTGATAAAAAGAGTTTCTGCGGCTAATCTTTGTAATGTATTTTAGAACGCATCTTGTAATATCTTGCTTTGTGTTTCGTGCATGAATGGTGCTGATTTGTGTAATTTTTTCCAGTGTTCGTGGTAATTGCTGGTTTGGTTTTTGATGTGTTCATTGAGTCTTGTTTGGAACGTTCTCTGTGTCTCCCCTATATACTGTGCGTCTCATCTTGTTCAAGTGATTTGATATACAATGTTTTTTGTAAAGCAACAACATTTGGTAGAGCGGTGGCATAGACAATCTCGATGAAATAGGTCTGAGGTTGGAGATTTTTGACATTTCCGAAGTTGTGATTTCAAAGGTGCAGCGGTGGTAAAAGTTGAGCGAACATGTACTGGCAACTCCATATTGTTAATGTAAGTTCATGATTATATTACCAGTCTTATTGTTGACATGTTACTTTTGTGTATTGTGCCTCTTGGAGTTATATTCATTTAAAAAGTATTTTTCTACGAACTCCTTTGGCCATCCATTTTGCAACAAAGTGTTTTGATGTTTTCAAGGGTTTGTTGTTTTTCGTTATGTCAGAAGAGCTTCTACTAATAGAGCGATTTTTCGTTGGAGTGGAACGTGAATTTCCAAAGGAAAAATGTTTCAACTGTGTAGACTTTTAATAAATAAATTTAGTGGAAAGTGAGTGTCACTGGACCTTCAGAGGAACTCATCATGGTATCTAAAAAAGAAATTTTGCCTTCTGAGTTAGGTAGTTCAAGAGTGAATTGTATATTAGTGTTAGTGGAGTTTGCATGTGTCAAGATTATATTGAGAGGTACCGTGGAGACTATGAAAATGTCATCAATATAACTTTTCCACATCAGGATCTTTCGCAAAAAATGATCAAATATTGAATTTTATACGATTCATGTAGGAAATGGATACAATTGGTGAAAGGTTGTTACTCATAGCTAAACCATGAATTTGTTTTAATGGTTTTCTTTAATTAATACAGTATCTGAGTTTATGGCTAGTTTGACATTTTCTATGAAGTCTTGTTCAAATAAGTCTGCAAAAACTGTTTCCCGTTTGTAGGTTTCTAATAAAGAAGCTGCAACTGTGAAGACGTTGTTCTCTCCAGTGAGCGGGATGGATCCATGAAGATGTGAAACGCCAAGAGATGCCCAGAAGTATTGTTGCTCTAATGATATGGAAAGAGATAATAATTTCGGCAACAAATTGGTATGTGTTTTTAAGATGACAGAGATGATTTTAGCAAGCAATTTTTTTGTGTAAATATATTGTGTAAATATGTTGTGTAAATATGTTGTGTAAATATATTGTGTAAATATATTGTGTAAATATGTTGTGCAAATATATTGTGTAAATATGTTGTGTTAATATGTTGTGTAAATATGTTATGCAAATATGTTGTGCAAATATGTTGTGCAAATATATTGAGTAAATATATTGTGTAAATATATTGTGTAAATATGTTGTGTAAATATGTTGTGTAAATATGTTGTGTAAATATGTTGTGTAAATATATTGTGTAAATATGTTGTGTAAATATGTTGTGTAAATATGTTGTGTAAATATGTTGTGTAAATATGTTGTGTAAATATGTTGTGTAAATATGTTGTGTAAATATGTTGTGTAAATATGTTGTGTAAATATGTTGTGTAAACATGTTGTGTAAATATGTTGTGTAAATATGTTGTGTAAATATGTTGTGTAAATATGTTGTGTAAATATGTTGTGTAAATATGTTGTGCAAATATATTGTGTAAATATGTTGTGTGAATATGTTGTGTAAATATGTTATGCAAATATGTTGTGCAAATATGTTGTGCAAATATATTGAGTAAATATATTGTGTAAATATATTGTGTAAATATGTTGTGTAAATATGTTGTGTAAATATGTTGTGTAAATATGTTGTGTAAATATGTTGTGTAAATATGTTGTGTAAATATGTTGTGTAAATATGTTGTGTAAATATGTTGTGCAAATATATTGTGTAAATATGTTGTGTGAATATGTTGTGTAAATATGTTATGCAAATATGTTGTGCAAATATGTTGTGCAAATATATTGAGTAAATATATTGTGTAAATATATTGTGTAAATATGTTGTGTAAATATGTTGTGTAAATATGTTGTGTAAATATGTTGTGTAAATATGTTGTGTAAATATGTTGTGTAAATATGTTGTGTAAATATGTTGTGTAAATATGTTGTGTAAATATGTTGTGTAAATATGTTGTGTAAATATGTTGTGTAAATATGTTGTGTAAATATGTTGTGTAAATATGTTGTGTAAATATGTTGTGCAAATATATTGTGTAAATATGTTGTGTGAATATGTTGTGTAAATATGTTGTGTAAATATGTTGTGTAAATATGTTGTGTAATTTGTTGTGTAAATATGTTGTGTAAATATGTTGTGTAAATATGTTGTGTAAATATGTTGTATAAATATGTTGTGTAAATATGTTGTGTAAATATGTTGTGTAAATATGTTGTGTAAATATGTTGTGTAAATATATTGTGTAAATATATTGTGTAAATATGTTGTGTAAATATGTTGTGTAAATATGTTGTGTAAATATGTTGTGTAAATATGTTGTGTAAATATGTTGTGTAAATATGTTGTGTAAATATGTTGTGTAAATATGTTGTGTAAATATGTTGTGTAAATATGTTGTGTAAATATGTTGTGCAAATATGTTGTGCAAATATGTTGTGCAAATATATTGAGTAAATATATTGTGTAAATATATTGTGTAAATATGTTGTGTAAATATGTTGTGTAAATATGTTGTGTAAATATGTTGTGTAAATATGTTGTGTAAATATGTTGTGTAAATATGTTGTGTAAATATGTTGTGTAAATATGTTGTGTAAATATGTTGTGTAAATATGTTGTGTAAATATGTTGTGTAAATATGTTGTGTAAATATGTTGTGTAAATATGTTGTGTAAATATGTTGTGTAAATATGTTGTGCAAATATATTGTGTAAATATGTTGTGTGAATATGTTGTGTAAATATGTTGTGTAAATAGTTGTGTGTAAATATGTTGTGTAAATTTGTTGTGTAAATATGTTGTGTAAATATGTTGTGTAAATATGTTGTGTAAATATGTTGTATAAATATGTTGTGTAAATATGTTGTGTAAACATGTTGTGTAAATATGTTGTGTAAATATGTTGTGTAAATATATTGTGTAAATATATTGTGTAAATATGTTGTGTAAATATGTTGTGTAAATATGTTGTGTAAATATGTTGTGTAAATATGTTGTGTAAATATGTTGTGTAAATATGTTGTGTAAATATGTTGTGTAAATATGTTGTGTAAATATGCTGTGTAAATATGTTGTGTAAATATGCTGTGTAAATATGTTGTGTAAATATATTGTGTAAATATGTTGTGTAAATATGTTGTGTAAATAAGTTTATTGATTAATTTATAATTTAGTAAAAAAAATTATTTATGAACAATAATATTCAAAATTAAACATTTAAAACAAACATTTGTTTATTAAATGTTTAATTTTTATCAATGAAATCATTTAAAACAAAAGATTAGATTGAGTAAATAATTTTTTAATATACATTTTGTAAATCTAACTTTTCATCAATTTTAGATTAGATATAAAAAATTCCAAAATGTTTTCAATTCTCCATGATTCGTTGAGTAAAATTAGAGGATAAAAATTATTGATTAATTAATTAAATTAATATTAATATATTATTGATTAAAAACAATAAATGATAATTTAAGCCTTTTGCTGCATATAATGTATTTAATGAAAGAATTTTCGACTATACGATAGTCGACTATACGAGGAGATTGATAAGGACTATCGTATAGTCGAAAATTCTTCATTAAATACATTATTTGCAGCAAAAGGCTTAAATTATCATTTTATTGTTTTAAATAATAAATGCTGCTACCAAGCAATCATCATTTTATATATTATTGATTATTATAAAATTATGATTTCTTGGTAGGAACATAAATTAAATGTTAAATAAGTAATAGAAAAGATAAAATTGTTGCTACAAAAATATGTATTAAATCTTCTCATTTCATTCAATCCATATATTGTAGCAAAGGCTTATCTTATCATTATTGATTCATATAATCACATGAATTAGAGGCAATAACATATTACTTTCACTAGTAAAGGTTTGATAACTCTGTTTTTGTGTTATGATATGATATTGGCAACTACTTCATGACTAAATTGCAATCTGATTTTTATCATATTCTGTTTAGATGCTATATGTTATCATTTACATCAAAGTTACAGCTTCGGCCAATAGCTAGCACTAGTTTTTATAGCAAACTTCACCGAAAGATTAAAAAATAGAATAAATTCACATAAAGTTTATGCGCTCTGGATCAAACAGCAGGTGTCAGACATATCTGTCCAATATGATGTCTTTATGTTTCAAAGGTATGAAATTGATGATCTACAAACATACATTAAAATTAGTTTAATTAGTTTTTAATTATAAACGATTAATATGATATTAGGTCATTTAACCTTGGGTTTGTGTGAGCGTAAAGCTGAAGGATATTTACTAAAAAATCTTTGACAATGTTCTGCGTT
Source organism: Schmidtea polychroa (assembly GCA_959609185.1). NCBI lineage: Eukaryota > Metazoa > Platyhelminthes > Tricladida > Dugesiidae > Schmidtea > Schmidtea polychroa. The sequence goes on along the minus strand of CAUHTR010004170.1, from coordinate 14,427 downwards.
CTAATAATGTTCTAATATATGCAAAATACTGTTGAAATCAATGATACTTTTTATTATACATATCTTCAGAATATATTATTGCAGGGTTATTAACCCTTTCGCTTCGTAGACCGTAATTTTCCGGTAAGATTTCTGAAGTGCCGAATTTTGAAAACGATGTTTATTCACGATGATGTACCCCTAACTGCGTAAGGTTTACGCATGTTGGCATTGATAGTTTGAATGATAACTGTTGTGATGGTGTTTTTGATTATAGAAATTCTATAATCAAAAACACCATCACAACAGTTATTATTCAAACTATCACAATCATTCAAAATCAAACAACCCTTACTCATATCATTAATTACCTTTAATCTATTGCTCCGATCACCTCCTTGTGTGGTGGAGCATTCCCATTTGGGTACTCAAAATCAGCCTCTGGATCCTCGTCACCGAATGCAGCCATTGATTTATGGAATTTTCGACGTCTGCCTGGAAATAACTCATGGCACTGATGTTTGAAATGTCGAGATCTTTTACAATGGGCACATTGAATATTTGGGCATTCAGATCTTCTATGACCTTCTTCGTGGCACGTTCAACATCACAAAATTCGATTTGTTCGGACATGATCTCGCGAATGAAATTCCCTGGTATTATAAGGCTTACTTCTATTTATAGGTTTCCATCCATTTGAAATAGCATGTCGATGTACTCTGGTAAGATCGCCTTTGAATCTTGGATTATGTTAGGGTTCTCTTGTATATTCATCTTTGAATCTGTGATTAGCTTCTCGTTCTCGAATTGATCTGTTATCATAACTATATCTTGGTAAGCTCTTCTTAACAGCATCAGCAGAAAAGAAGAAAACCAGAAGCTACAGTATACTACTTTCGACCAGAATCTCGAATTGTACAATTCACGAACTATTCTCCTAGACTCTAACGTCAAGTAAATTCCTGATCCATTTGACTCTGAAAATCCTAATCTATTTCCAACTGAATTGAAATCCTTGACTAATTAACTGATTAAGGTTAATAATTTTTAGTGTTATTTAAAATGTCAGAATTAAAATTGTTGGTTACATTTTGTTAATTTATTCTTGTTAATTTATTATTGTAACGCGCACTACATAGAGACTGTCCCGTTAAATATTTTTACTGAAGACGCTGTCGGGCTCTACAGATATTTCCTGTACGTCTGGTTACAAAATAATTATAAAGATAATTCACAAAACGAACACAAACGACGACCATACTGCTTTCACCAACCAATAAATAACTAATAACAATAAGCTCACAACATGAAGTATAAATGAAATAAAAATATTTTTTCAAAATAAAAATACCATATTTTTATNTATAAATGAAATAAAAATATTTTTTCAAAATAAAAATACCATATTTTTATTTTACTTCAAAGTACCAAAAAAAATGGTTAGGCACGTAACCGCATATTTAAGTGTAAATATCACCTCGTTTAACACTGTTTCTGTTAACGCTCAATGTTCAGGAACGCAATATGAGCACTAAACGAAATATGCCTGTATATGCATTCACTAAGCCATAATAATGAAAACTAAATTATTTTGTTTCAAGTTTCAATGCCAACATGCGTAAACCTTTCGCAGTTAGGGATACATCATCGTGAATAAACATCGTTTTCAAAATTCGGCACTTCAGAAATCGTACCGGAAAATTACGGTCTACGAAGCGAAAGGGTTAATAACCCTGCAATAATATTTTCTGAAGATATGTATAATAAAAAGTATCATTGATTTCAACAGTATTTTGAAATTATTATCTCTTTCCATATCATTAGAGCAACAATACTTCTGGGCATCTCTTGGCGTTTCACATCTTCATGGATCCATCCCGCTCACTGGAGAGAACAACGTCTTCACAGTTGCAGCTATAATAGAAATTATATTAATATATACATTAATAAATTTTGTATGAATGAAGTTTTTAAAGACCCACCCCTAACTTCTAATGAAATAAATGTTCTTAATCGTGATAAACGGAATGATATAATAGTATACGATAAAATGCAGGGAAGGCCCAGTGTTACCGTGATGATTACTAATGTAAAATTAGTATGCCTATTAGATACTGGAGCTAAATTAAGTGTGATTGATTATAATATTTTAAAAAAACTTGGAAATTTGAATATGACTACAAGTAATTTAAAATTAAGATGTACGAATGATAGCCCGATTGAAATTGCGGTAAAACTTTATTAAATGTAAAAGTTGATAAAATTTTTTATATTAAAAAAGTAGAATTCGTTGTAGCCAAAGATATAAACCCAAAGTTAATAGGATGTATAGATTTTCTCAAAAGATTTGGAATGCAATTGCAAATAGAAAACTGTACAGACGAAATAAATGCAATTATGGAAAATTCATTTAATAACCACATAAGTGAAGATAAGATTATAAATAATTTAATTTCCACGTTTGACGGTATTTTTATGAAACATGAATGGGATGTTGGGAAAACCGAACTATTAAAGCATGAATTACTTAATAAAGGTAGTCCAATTGTAATAAACGCAAGACGACAACCTATACATTTAATAGAAAAAATTGAAGAAAATATTCAAGAAATGTTGAAATATGGCATTATATCAGAATGTACATCTCCTTGGAATTCTCCATTAGTATGTGTTAAAAAGAAAAACAGTAGTGATATAAAAATATGCTTGGACTACCGTGCTTTAAATAATATAACCGAAAGACCGATTTTTCCCATTCCAAATACTGATGAATTAGTAGATATTCTTGACGGAGCAAAGTTTTTCTCGTCAATTGATTTAGGCAATGCTTATTATCAAGTAGAACTCGATGATGCGTCAAAATTGAAAACAACATTTTCGACAAAAAGCAAGCAATATTACTTTAACAGAATGCCAACATTTCAAAGACTTATGAATTTGGTTCTTGGATAATTAAATTGGAAATGAACAATTATATATCTGGATGATATCCTTATATTTTCAAAGACATTGAATGAACATTATAGTACCATTGAAAAAGTTTTTCAAGAGATTAAATTAGCAAATCTTAAAGTAAGTCCAGCAAAATGTCAATTCAAAAGGAAAGAAGTAAAATTTTTGGGTCATATCATTGGTGAAGATGGAATACGTACGGATGAAAGCAAGATTGAAACTATTAAAAATTTTGAAAGACCTAAATGCGTAAAAAGTTTGAGAGGATTTTTATGCTTGGCAAATCACTATCGCTGATTTATAGAAAATTACACCAAAGATTCCAAAGTATTAGAAGGTTTATGTGGAAGTAAACAAAAGAAGCTTATGTCGTCTGATGAGTGTGAAACTTCATTTCAAAATTTAAAACTGAAATTGACGTCTACACCTGTATTGAAGTTCCCAGATTTTTCTAAGCCATTCATTTTGGATACAGATGCAAGTTTTGACCGCATTGGTGCTGCTCTGTCTCAAAAAGATGGAAGTAAAGAAAGAGTAATCGCATATGAATCCCGAGCTATGAATAAACACGAGTTGGGTTATTGTATAACAAGAAAGGAATTACTATCTATATTTTATTTTACTGGTCATTTTAAGCATTATCTATATGGTAAAAAGTTTATTTTGAGGACGGATCACAAAGCCATTACATTTATGATGAAGACAAAGAAAGCTATTACCCCACAATTTCAAACTTGGATTAACAATCTTAGTGGTCTGGACATGGAAATTCAATACAGAAAAGGTGATAACCACAATAATGCCGACGCTTTATCTAAAAAAGAATGTGAAACATGTGCTCATTGTTAAATGATTCATGAAAATCCTAAAATGGGTAAATTAAAAACAAGATTGTTGACACTGATGACTGATAATATTGAAAATATATGGCAAAAGAACTCGAAAGAAATTGAAAATATAAAAGAAAATATTAGTTTGATGCCAGATAAAACATTTTTTAAATATGTCAACGGAGTGATTATGACAAATAATAATAAAATTTGGATTCCAGAAAAAAACAAGTCTGAATTCATCATAGAATATCATAAAAAGCTCTGTCACGCCGGTGCTAATAAAGTAAAAATGTATGTATCAAACAATTTTGATATGAAAGATTTGGAGCAATCTATTCGTAATGTTGTACTATCCTGTGAAAACTGTCAGAAAAGAAAGGTTGATACAACTAAAACAAATATATCATCACTCATTAAATGGACAGATTGAGAGACAATTTAGTACAATTAGAGATGCAATACAGATAAAAGACATAAATCATGGGTAGATATTCTTCCCGAAGTTCAGTTTATGCTGAATTCAACTTTTCAAAAAACTATTAGAAAGACTCCAGCTGAAATGGTGTTTGGGAAAAATATTTATAGTGAATGGTTCTCAGAGATTGTGGAAGAAGAAGAAATCAATCAGGCGACAAATCGCGAATTTCAAATTGGAGATTGCGTATTGATCAAAGTAAATGTTCGAAATAAAGGTGATAACAGATACATGGGTCCAGGTGTGATTACTAAAAAGATTCATGATCGAAGTTATGAAATAAAATTGGAAAATGGAAGTTCCGTCACGAGAAATATTGAGTGGTTAAAGGTTATCAAAAGGTGGGGGGGGATGTATAGTTTCCAAAATATCCAGTTTTTTAGTATCCGCGAATACCGGTTTACATTATTCGAAAACCACGGTTAACCGTTCGGATACAGATATTTTGGGAATAGCTAATTTAAGAAAGAAAAGATAAAAAAACTCAAAAATTTGTCAATTCAAGATAAAAATTTATTCACTTTTTTTCATTTATATACAAATATTTTAGAAAAACTAAGCAATTTAGAGAATAATCAGATAAACGTTTTCGAAGTTTGCCACAAAAGTGGGAGGAAACAGAGAAAGTCCTTTCGGCTTCGGTTGATGATGGTTTTATTGTTGTTAAGGCTTCAAATAATTTTTCAAGTTTTTCAGGCCTTTGACCTGTTTTCTTAAATATTATAAAGTCATCTTTGATGTTTAAATTGGATTTTTGAAAATTTTCGCAAGTAATATAATTAATTGCAGCATCTAGCTCTGCTTCCAACGAAACTGGTGCATCCGTGTTCAAATCTACATGTTCTGGTGAAGATGAAGGTGATATAGATGAAGAAGATTCAAAAAGTCCAGCAAACAGATTAGATGCAAATTCCAAAACAATTTTTGATGGTTTTATAGAGTTATTGGTGAGACATGCCAGAGTATCAATAAAGGTAGAGGTTTCTCGTTCTTTCATCCGTCGTTCGATATTTAATTTTAATCTACTACAGATCACGTCATTACATTCATTCAATTTGTTGTACAGGAAATTCATCGCTCCTTTTGCTGTTAATAAATTGGCGTCTTGTCTCCCCAATGTTTCGAACTCTGAGTAGTTTTTCTAACATAGGATGAATAGAGTTCCACCTGTGTTTGACATCCAGTTGAAGTTCTAGTTCGTGCCCAATTTCATCGATAATTTTCTTTTGTAAAATTGAATTTCGAACACTAGATTTTTTCAAAAACTTAATCAAAATCCGCACGTTCTTCAGATTCTTTTGTGTGTCGACATCTTCATCATCTGCGAATTCTTCTTCATTAACATCATCATCGAAAAATTCATTGTCTTGGAAGTCGTCATCATCTTCTTCTTCTATAATGTCAACATCATTTGATTCAACTTTCTTTTTATAAAATGTTTTAACTACCGCCAAATGCAGCCCGTGACATAAACATAACTGTGATTCAGATGGACAATCTCTCCCATACTTCACCATTACACTGGCACCATCATTTGTAGTACAAACGATGTCGTTTTGGAACGACAAATTAAACAACTCTAAATGCTTGGTTACAATTTCTAACACTACAGCTGCAGTACACGAACCAGTAGCTCTCGCCAAACCTAGATTTTTGCAATTTCCATTATTTCCATGTACATTAATATTAATAAAGCGACGATTTCGTGCACTTACCCACTCATCAAGGGTTATATTAAACTTACCACCATCATTCTTAATTGTTGTCAATTTTTTTATTACCCCTTGTTTTCTTTTTCGAATTCAGTATGAATAAGGCGCATAACACTGTTTTCACTTTTTGGTAGGTTATATCCTCTGTCTACAATAGAAGGAGAAGGAGAGGGAATATATGAAGGAAATTTGCTGTAAATTCTCCACATATTATTCACGGTGAGGAGAGAGAGAAAGAGTATGAAAAGAATAAATGGTGAAGAGATGCCTGAGAAAATTAGATCGCTTTCTTATTGCTTGCCATGTGAACTGGAAACAACACTCAATTATATTCAACAAAAATATCTCAAAAATATCTCAGATAGAAGACTAATATGTAATCAACTAGAGACCCCCTTCCTCCCTAAATGTTTTGGGGAATAATTTCATGCGAAACTGGTTGGAATTCTCCATTAATATGTACAAATATATATCTGTGAATGAAAGCGAACTTCTCGTTAGATGTATAATAACAGGGCGAATTTTATCTATATTGAGATGTTTGTCCCAGGAGGCGCAAATTTTATATATCTTTCTATTGTTTCTTATATCTATTGTTTCTTATTTATTTTTTAATCGTATTTAATCATATTTGTAGCAATTATTATATTGATTACATCTTTATTAAGAGCCAACATTGGAAAGGTCTATCTTCATTTTTTGTCTATAATAATGATAATAAAATAATAATAATAATAAAATAATAATAATAATAAAATATTAATAATAAAATAATAAAATAAACAGTACAAGCTTTGTGATACCCAGTGCAAATCCCAATAGTAGACTAGTTTCGAGCTTTTGGCTCTCATCAGTACTATGCGGGAGACACGAAGATTTCTCTTCGCGCCAGGTAAGTTTACAATATTGTTGATTCAACTCTATTGCATACTTTCCCCGGTACACTGGAAATCACATCGCTTGAAAAATAGCTTGGTCACAGAAAAAAAAATCTGTAAACTTGTAAACATGGCGTATGAAAAATCATAATCACCTCTGCGGACTAAAAAATTAGTCGATACACAGAAACTGTTTACAAGTGCATCCGATTACCTTTAGCATTTTTGACTTTCAAAGTAATGGTGTAAAATATTTTTGTCGGATGTCTCACTTGAATAAAATAAACAGTACAAGCTTTGTGATACCCAGTGCAAATCCCAATAGTAGACTAGTTTCGAGCTTTTGGCTCTCATCAGTACTATGCGGGAGACACGAAGATTTCTCTTCGCGCCAGGTAAGTTTACAATATTGTTGATTCAACTCTATTGCATACTTTCCCCGGTACACTGGAAATCACATCGCTTGAAAAATAGCTTGGTCACAGAAAAAAAATCTGTAAACTTGTAAACATGGCGTATGAAAAATCATAATCACCTCTGCGGACTAAAAAATTAGTCGATACACAGAAACTGTTTACAAGTGCATCCGATTACCTTTAGCATTTTTGACTTTCAAAGTAATGGTGTAAAATATTTTTGTCGGATGTCTCACTTGAATAAAATAAACAGTACAAGCTTTGTGATACCCAGTGCAAATCCCAATAGTAGACTAGTTTCGAGCTTTTGGCTCTCATCAGTACTATGCGGGAGACACGAAGATTTCTCTTCGCGCCAGGTAAGTTTACAATATTGTTGATTCAACTCTATTGCATACTTTCCCCGGTACACTGGAAATCACATCGCTTGAAAAATAGCTTGGTCACAGAAAAAAAATCTGTAAACTTGTAAACATGGCGTATGAAAAATCATAATCACCTCTGCGGACTAAAAAATTAGTCGATACACAGAAACTGTTTACAAGTGCATCCGATTACCTTTAGCATTTTTGACTTTCAAAGTAATGGTGTAAAATATTTTTGTCGGATGTATTATTATTATTATTATTATTATTATTATTATTATTATTATTATTATTATTATTATTATTATTATTTTATTATTAATATTATTATTATTATTATTATTATTATTATTATTATATTATTATTATTATTATTATTATTATTATTATTATTATTATTATTATTATTATTATTATTATTATTATTATTATTATTATTATTATTATTATAAAAGTTACTATTAATCTTCACAATTGTATTTTGGTCCGTAACACTGTTTTTATTAATAGAATTAACTAAACAAATATTTCTAAACATGTCAAGTGATTTGTATATTTGTATAATTTTATAAAGAAAAGTCTGATGAATATTTCTCATGGTGATGTATGGGTCATAAACCTTGAATGTGTCATCTATAAGGTGTTGTTATGAAGATTTGTCCATATGGAGAGATTATGTGTGACTGGGGAATTCATTGAATCTCGTTCCAAGGTAACCCTTGCAATTGCCAGTGAACCCATGAAATATAAGGCATATGAATATTACCGACAAAGTGAGAAAGCTTCTGCTCCCTCTCTGCCATATTGAAATTGCTGACACCGAGGGGGACATTGATTGAAAATAAAATTAAGACAATATATTTTAATATATTTAGGAGGGGTAAGATATATAGAAGGCCACAAGAAAATAATATGAAACATCTTTGTTAACCCTGGATGCCTTCTTCTTAACCCCAGACATGGGAATGATATTGGGCCACGAAGGATCCTGATATCACTAAATGTTTCCTACATTTTGCGTGTTGCTCATCCGTTATTGTATTAAAGATTTTGCAATCTTTGAAATTTTGATTTGATTGCCCCAAGTTATTGGATTGAAATATCGTGCTTCGTAGATCTTGATATCATCTGAGGAAGGATATCGCTCCTTGTATTTCTGGATCAAGTTTGACATGACGAGGGGACCAGTGATATTGTCTGCCGTAGAAGACGTCTTGCCATGGAATATCTCCAACAGTAATTCCAACCAAAATGGATGATTGGGCTTGCTATACATGAAAGAATTCTGGATGTAATTATAACCTTTCAACTTAGTACTACGGGGAACATGATTGATGTCACCAAATACTAAGCTATAATTGGCAAGTAAATGTTCGAAAGGTTGTAGACATTCATTGTCCATATCGGTATATATTCCACCATAATGAAACATATAGAAATACCTATCAAACATCAGCTCGGTAGATCTCAGTTGGGAAACTGTCGTATTTCTTCACGAACCAAGGGTAATGCTTGGTAACAAATTCGCGGTTAGTCTTGTCAGTCCAGAACTTGTATTTCCAATCTGGATAGCATTTCTTCCATGATGGAACGAATCTACTGACATAGAGGGTAACGGTCCATTTGTCTTTCCATGATTGATGAATGATCTAGTGACGGTTGGGAAATTGGTCACCTTCGGTGGATTCAAGGCAAATTTTAGTTGATGAATTTTGGGCTGGCATTGCGTTTTGGGTCGATGAGTTTTGCACATAGAGCACATTCTCCCTCCGAGTCTTGAACAGGAATTCATTGGGATGTTGGAATGGAACTAAATAGAATAGTAGAAAAGAAATTATTATAAAACCGATGCAAAGAGAAGAAAACATTTCGATTTCTCATTCATAGCAATATTAGAAATATCTGCAATTTGATTGGCTGCAGTCAAGGTCAATCATTTGTTTTATTGATTGTTTTATTATTTTATATTTATTATGTTTAATTATATTTTTTATCACATTTATTTTAATGAAATTGTCCGTATTGAAATATTAATCCATTATTTCATTTATTTTCTTTTTTTCATTGTGAAATTTCACTTAAATTACCCTAATTTCCTCCCTACTACCCGCATCTTATCAATTTCAATAATTTCCGTAACATGTAAAATTATTCACTTATAACCCGCAATTAAATAGAGTCAGTATAACCTCTACCTACATGGTGTCATAGAAATACTATATATTATACCCATACATATTGCCCATCCATACAATAAACTTGACAACCAACTGAAAATAAATCAACTCTCCATACGTGCGGTTACGTCTGTTGGTCTGCCACTACCCGCTTTATTTCGAGGTGTCTCTAAACTTAAAGAAAATGTTGACTTATCTCAATTTGGGAATTTGGATGAAGTACCATTTAGTTTTTGACATGCCTGTCACGAGAACAGTTGATGTCAGAGGAAAGGAGGACATCATATTAACTACAACTGGATCAGAAAAATCCAATTTTACAGTAGTTTATGCTGTACTGCTAAAGGAGCCAATGGTAATATTCAAACGGAAAACTATGCCAAAGGAAATTTTCCAAAAGCTATTGTGATCACAGTATCAACAAAAGGATGGGTGAATGAAGAAATTATGGGCCAATGGCTTGAGAAGGGTTTGGCGTAAAAGAAAACGTTCATTTTTGGGCAAAATCTCTCTTAATTTATGATTCTCATCTACCACATCTCCCTCCTGACATAAAACAGACGGTATAAAACTATTCCCAATTAGCAATAATTTCTGGCTGACTAATTGAAACGTTGCAACCTCTCGATTTGTCAGCTAATGTCATTTAAAACAAAATAGGCAAAAAGTAAGGAAATAGGATGGTTAGTGGTATACAAACATTCACTTAAACAAATGAGACGCGCGACTTATAAGATGTTTGCAATTAAGTTCTAGGAAGTAGGAATGAAGTCACTGCTAAATGTGTAGAAAATGGCTTGAAGAGAGCAAAGCTTCATGTTTATAGTGATGACAATGTTAGACAGACAAATGGAGATATAGGTGGTAATGATTCTGACATTTGTGTGGTGATGATGAAGAATTAGTTGGAATCCTTGAGCAATATAATGATATCTGTAAGGAGTTAGTAAATCTCTATATAAAATTATTATGGTAGAAGTGAGATCAGTTAGTAGAAATAATTATTCCTGTTAAATTTTTATATTTAAATTCTATATAAATTATATCATATTATATTAAATTATTTTAAATTAAATCAATTAAATGTATGACCAGTAATTACATTAATATTAATAATTATCACGCCTCGGGTGTTTAAATACTCTAATAAACGGCACAATTTTGAAGTTGTTATAAAAATAAATGCTTGAAGAAGACTTGAATTTAATTGCGTCTAACATGGCGACCACGACCACGGATTTATTGATAAGCAGACTATTACCTGAGAAATTTCACAAAGGCGATGATTTGTAAAATTTTATCAAGGATTGTCAAAGGTTTTTTGGCGCGACAAAAACAACAATTAGGATGCAAGTAATATTAACTACAACATTACTTGACAGATCGCTAATGGAAGATTATGAAGCAGCCAAAGGAAAACTATGGAAGAGAAACTTCGATATGCGTTTTCGAAACCGACATCATTAATGGATGATCTAAAAGAAGCTTTGAGTTATGAACAAGGATCAGATTCAGCCGAAACTTTTATAGAGAAAATTAAAAAGATGACAAAGAAATTAATAGCGCACAAATGGGATGAAGAAGAAATAGAAAAATGCTGCTTACAAACTGTGTAAGAGATCGAGAATTTAAAAAAGAGATCGAGATGAAAAATTTGAAAACATCAGAAGAAATAAAAGCGACAATAAAGAAATTAGAAAAGGTAAACAAAATTATGGGTCATATTAATGTTGTGAAGACTTCACCGGTTGTTCAAAACTACAGAAGCTACAGAGATGTTGCTCAAAGAGGAATGGTAAACGGAAATAATAATTTCAAGCAGCGAAACGTCAGTAACCGACAATTGGAATGCTGGACATTGCAAGAAAACTGGTCATGTTAGTCGAGAATGCCAAATGAAAAAGAAAATGACGTGTTTTGCATGCGGAGTTGAAGGCCACGTGTGGCGAGAATGTTCAACGATTCAATGCCAGAGATTTCACTTACGTGGACACAAGGAGATTGATTGCTATACAAATTTGGAAAGAAGGAAGTTTCAAGCTAAGTCAAACATGAGAAACAATAATTATTATGCCCATCGAACCACAAGCTATCAACAAAAGATCAACAATCCAGGAAGAACAATTGCAGCAATTGAAGCTAATGATGAGACGATGCCACTTGAATATTCAGATGATGCAGAAGACAAATTGAGGATATTCAGCACCCAAAAGTACATGCTTCGACACGGGAGGCAATGATCGGAGCAATATACTAGGTAATTTTGATATTGATGTAAATATTGGTCATAATAATTTTAAAAATGTAAATAATCCTTATATATATATAATAATGTAGAACCTGTATGTAATAAAATTTGTAATTTTAAAAAGTTTCCGTTAAATAATTTTAAATGTTATAGTTATTTTAATGCTGATCGATCTTTAATAAATAATAATAATAATCCTAAGAATCAAGAAGAGTATAATGAAATTAAAGAAGCAGAATATAATAATAAAATAGTAAATGAAAAAGTTTATAAATTTATTAAAAAGCCAGAAGATAAATTAGAGAGAAGGAAATTGGGTGGATTAATGAAATATCAGAGGAGCAAAATATTTTCACTAAAGATGATGGAAACGACCGAAATTGAGTTATGACAAAATGCAAGGTAGACCGAGTACAACTCTTGAAATTCAGGGCTATAGAATGGAATGCTTACTAGATACAGGAGCAAGAGTAAATGTAATGGCAGAAGCAGTTGTGGACAAATTAGTGAATGTGAAAATCATAAAAACAGATGAGATGTTAAGATGTTCAAATGATAGTAAATTAGAGACAATCGGAAAAATATATATTGATGTTAGAATTGGTAATATGGAAAGAAAAATAACATTTATAATAGTTAAAAATATTGTTCCAGATAGAGTAGGCGGAGTGGAATTGCAGAAAGAGTTTGGAATTGAATTAAACTACATCAAGCAAAATGAAGAAGGATATAATGAATTTGTGTGTTGAAATAGAAGCTAGATTTGGGGGAAAAGATTACAGATAACGAGAGATGTCAAAAAGCAATAGAAATTCTAAGATTAAACGAAAATAAAAGACTGTTAGAATTGTTAAAAACAATAAAAGTGTTTTTATGGCTAATAACTGGGATATCGGATGTACTGATTTAATTGCACATAAAATCATCACAAAAGAAGGGCCAATTATGATAAAACCCAGAAGACAACCCATCAATTTAGAGGAGAAAATAAATGATGCTATAAAAATTTAGAAATAATGATATCATAAGAAGATGTAATTCACCTTGGAATACGCCGTTAGTATGCGTGTGGAAAAAGACAAAAAAGATATAAGACTTTGTTTAGATTTTAGACAGCTTAATAAGATTACTGAAAGACAAGCTTTCCTATGCCGAATGTAGAAGAAATTCTAGATACATTACATGGATCTAAGTACTTTAGTTCTATAGACCTTGGGAACGCTTATTATCAGGTGAAATTGGACATAGAATCGCAAGAAAAGACAGCATTTTCTACTAAAGAAGGGCAATTTTGTTTTAATAGAATGCCTTTTGGCATTGCGGCGGCACCGGGTACATTCCAAGAATTAATGACAAAAATATTGAAAGATCTATGGAAAGAAGGAGTTATGGTGTATTTAGACGATATTTTAATTTTTACAAGAACAATTGAAGAACATTACAATGTGTTTGGAAAAGTTCTAGAGAAAATACGCGAAGCTAAATTGAGAATCAACCCAGAAAAATGTCAGTTATTAAAGAGCGAAGTAAAGTTTTTAGGACACATTATTAACAGTCAGGGGATTCGGACAGATCAAAGTAAAATTGAGGCTATTAAATCATTTCAGAGGCCTAAATGTATAAAGAATTTGAGAAGCTTTTTAGGTATATGTAATTATTATCGGAGATTTATTAAGAATATGCAACAAAATCAAGAGCGCTAGAAAGCATATGTGGAAGCAATAGTGAAAAAAATAATCTGGGACTGAGGAATGTGAGAAAGCTTTCGAAGAAATGAAAATGGCGTTGACTACAGCGCCAATTCTCGTATTTCCAGATTTCAAGAAAGAATTCATATTAGATACAGACGCAAGCTTTGATACAATTGGAGCTGTATTATCACAAAGAGATGAAATGGGGCATGAACACGTATTGCATATGGATCCCATGCAATGAGTAGCCATGAAAGAGGATATTGTATAACACGAAAAGAGCTTTTGGCTATATATTATTTCTGTCGCCATTTCAACCATTATTTATACGGTAAAACGGTTTGTTTTGCGCACGATCATAAAACAATAACTTTTATGTTAACGACAAAGAAGCCGATAACAGCACAGTTCCAAACGTGGATAAATTACTTGAACAGTTTAGACATAAAAATGGAGTTCAGAAAAGGTACGGCACATACGAATGCAGATATGCTGTCTAGAAATACATGCGGCAAATGTGTACAATGTTGATGGACCATGATAACCCCAAATCAGGCGAATAAAAACTAGATTGTTAACATTGATGACCGAAATAATGGAAATGAATGGCAAAGTGATAATGCAGAAATACAAGATATAAAAAATCAAATAAATGAAAGGAAAAATAATAAATATATGTTAAAAGGAAATATTATCTATAC
>CAUHTR010004168.1:0-39077 GCA_959609185.1 Schmidtea polychroa | reverse complement strand
NACTTTTTCTCTATTCAATATATTTCCAGAATTATATTCTTCCAAAAACAATAAGAAAGATGAAGCATGAACTATTGGATCATCGGAAAAGAATGAAAATCGGAAAAGACTATGATTTCGTTGAAGTTTAATATTCTTATCTAGCATAAATTTATTCAAGTAATCTGTGATATTTTCTCCAATTCCCATCAGTCTATCATTAATAGTTTCAGATCGAACGTCAAAAATGTAGCTGAAACCAAGTCTAATAGAACAAAGGAAAAGGCACCAATAATTTTCATTTGGAATAATACCGATAATCAAGTCAATATCCTTAAATTGTTTAAAAGAAACATTTTCTATAATATAGACATTATTTTGAGTAATCAGGTTAATTGTCAATTCTGGAGAAAGAACCATGATCCTTGAATTAGATTCAAACCACATTTTCAATAAGGTCGACACACAAGCTTTTACATTGGTAAGTTTTATTGGTTTTACAATATTATTATTTGGATGATTCTTTTTTAAAGCAATTGCTTTTTTAAAATTAATTCCATTTAGAAAATGATTTTTTGAAATTCCACCCCCTGAAACTTTAGTGTTATAAATCAATTGGCTAGATTGAAATGTACGAATTTCTTTCCTAATATTAAAAATAAAATTAGTAGGAAAAATGTCCCATTCTTTACACACTATCATTGCATAAGCGCATATGAAAGGACCACAATCAAAATCATTATTTTGATATTCCAAATGTTTATGAGGGTTATCTACTATTTTATTATTAAGATTAAATTTGTTATTTAATACATAATTAATTTTAAAAACACTTTGTTTATTTGCAAACTTCTTTGTATTCTTAAATATTGGGTCAATATAGTAAGAGCTACAAGACGTTTTACAGTAAACAAATAATATCCAATGACAATTATTTATATTCAGAGGACACAAGATCATTCGAGCATCGAAAACATTTTCGGGAATCGAAACAATATCTTCTGAAATATTTGAACATAAAATACTCACAATGTAACATTTAATGAACGCGAACTTTCGGTTACTTATGTGACTTTCAAAATAATAGTCAATTTCGTCATCAGTAAACCAGCTTTTTAAATTACAAGTGTCAAGAGTGCATTCTGCATCAGTCTCATCAGACAATGCAGTAGACGTTGAGGCTGATACAGGCACATACCTTCACTTGGATGTGGCCTTTGACAATTTTAGATTATTTCTAGTCATCATCTTTTTACTATCTGTAATTTTGGATTCCAAACATGATGCATCCTCATCAATATCAGTTGGTAAAATGATAGTTTCGACAGTCGAACTTTTTTCTTTATTAGAGATATCAAAGTTATCAGTGGATTCGACAGAGTTAGATGGTTCTTTGCAAGCTATCAGAGTTTCAAGAGAATCGATAAGATCAAAGATAACCAAGCTCATTTCTATACTACAGAGTTTTCGACATTTCATTGGTATCTGGAAGTCATTTCTATTTTTAATTAGAAACTTTTTCTTATCTCTAATCACGAAATATAATAATCTTTTAGCTTTAATTGTAATATTATCACTATTTTCAGAACGAAAATCATTGATGTGAGCAAGTAACGAGTTTATATTATTCAACCGGTCAACTTTTTCGATAAATGATTTATTAAATAAATTTAGAAATATATTTATTCTTTTAATTGTATCGGGTGAAATTATATTTTTTAACTTATCGATTTCACCAGTCAGTAACCACTTTTTATATTTTATTAACTTCTCTTGACAACTAATTTTAAAATAAGAATTAGAAGGAATTTTATCAATTAATTCAGAAGCCCATATTTCAAGAGAATCAATTGTCAACGAGTTGCACTGTGCACGATCAATTATAGAATGAAGGAGTAAAACATTACGGAAATAGTTTAAAACATAATTACCATAAGTTATGTTACTAGAATATTTAATATCATCCTTCAACTTCAAATAGTTGAGATGGAAAATTATTTCAAATTATCAAATTCAATATCGTTTTTAGATACTTCAATTAAATCGAATAACCCAAGATTAAACATTATGTCAGAAGCATTGTTCAAGTCAGGTTCTATTTTCTTAGATTTATGAGCACTAATAAATTTACCTTCAGAAAAAGAAATATCGTTAGGAAATTCTTTATTTAACTTTAAGTAATTTATTAAATTAATTAATTTATCAGGATTTTTAGAAATGTTTTCAACAAAAAACATTTCCCTAATTTCTGGGAAATCTATATGAAGTCTTTCTACTTGTTTCCTTGTCAAAATTGATGATCCTATGCTTAAAGAATCATTATCGACATTTCCTAAAGTAAGAAGATCCCTCATAAAAAAGTCACCATCAATATATCTTAAATCGGATTTCACAAGAAAGTCTGGTAGCTGATTTTCTGATTTTAAACTATTAAGAGCTTTATTAATAACGGAACCCTTATGAATTTCGTTTTTAATATTAAAAGTATTAGAAAGTTTTGTGGAAAGAGCAAATAAAAATTTTCTTATCGCTAAAGGAGCAGAAATCAATTTTGAATTGCTAAGATTAAAATTAATAATATTAGAAATCAAAGTTTTATTTATTATTTGTGATTTCTTACTCCTATCCCCCTGAACATCAACCTTAACTTTATCATTCTTATTTAATTTTATCGAAATGCAAAAATTGCCATTTCGATAAAAGAATTTGTCCTTATCGCCAATTTTAAAACCCAAATCCGATTTATTAATTAAGGAAATTTCATTATTAATAGTATCGTCCTTATATTTTGAGTTTTTTAATTTTAATAATTTTTTAAAATGTGGAAATTTATTAATGAAAATTCTTCTTTGACTCTTTTCCAAAATTCGTGGAAAAGAATCAAAGTTAAAATTTTCTTTCCTAAATGAATCTTTAACATTTTTACTTTTAAACTTTTTTTTATTTAAAGGTTTAGGATCTTTAATAACTGTATCAACAAATGATTCCTTAATAACCTGCGTTAAATCATTTGTTGATTCAGTTTGAATTTGAGAATTAATTAAATCAATTTTACAATCATTACCAAAATCATTAAAAAAAGAATTATCATTTAACTTATCAAAAATCAAATCAATCTTACATTTTAACAAGTTGAAATTCTTCTCCATCAGACTAAATTTTCTTGACAAATCTTCATAAGGTAAAAGCATAGATGGTTCCACGATTGATTCCAGCAAAGTTTGATTTGATTGGATTTGATTTCGGAGAAGAGCAAAATATTCCAACTGATTCATTTCTCCATTATGCAATTCCTTATGCAATTCACGTTGATTAGATTGCGTCATTTCGGTGTGTGATTGAAGTTGTTGACAATTTTTGTTAGACTTTCACAATAAAATTTCCTAAATCAAAAAAGGGAGATTGTTTTTATTTTGTTATTTTTGAATTTGATTTGATAATTGCAAATGCCCTATCCTTTCGATATTGAATTTGAATTGTTGAATTAGTAGAAATACAAAATGACTTTATTCTCGTAGCATCGGTGGTTCAGTGGTAGAATGCTCGCCTGCCACGCGGGCGACCCGGGTTCGATTCCCGGCCGATGCATTTTTGATGTTTTTGATTTTATTTTTAAAAAATGTCAATTATCTAAACATGGAAACATTTGATTTAGAGTTTTTTCAAAAACTCAAACACCAATTCTATGAGAAAACAAGAACATTATTTGTAAAATGACAATGAAAAAAAAATATGTCAGAAGTGGGATTTGAACCCACGCCTCCATTCGGAGACCAGAACACCCAGCGTAAGTTAGCACTTGAGTCTGGCGCCTTAGACCACTCGGCCATCCTGACAATTTATTCTGGAAAATATCTGCAAATCAAATTCTATGCAACACATAAAGGAAATGTTGACAAGTTTTCGATTGTTTGATATTCCTGTTTGGAAATAATCTCTAAATGTGGTCCCATGGTGTAGCGGTTAGCACTCTGGACTCTGAATCCAGCGACCCGAGTTCAAATCTCGGTGGGACCTAATTTTTTCCTTGTCATTGACAATCTCTCCATTTTTGTTATTTAAAATTAAATCTGGAAAAGTTGTTGACAATTTTTGTTAGACTTTCACAATAAAATTTCCTAAATCAAAAAAGGGAGATTGTTTTTATTTTGTTATTTTTGAATTTGATTTGGTAATTGCAAATGCACCTATCCTTTCGATATTGAATTTGAATTGTTGAATTAGTAGAAATACAAAATGATGATCTCACTCAAACCTACATTTCTATAGTTAAAAAGAAATAATGAAAACAAGGTTTCAATAATAATAATTTATAATTCACAATGAAATCGTCCTTACCTACAATCTCAGAAAAATCAAAACCAAAAATTTGGCATAAGAGTAAAAATATTCATTTGCATTTTTTTCCTTGAAAAGTGATAAAATGTGTTAGTTTATATAGCCTCTGTTTGACGTGTAAGTATATATGCGTGCATTGATGCATTAAAACAAATTCGGATTATTTTAATTCTCGAACATTCGATTTTTAATTTTTATCGATTTTGATGGCGATTTTTCAGTAAAAATTTTTGTTTTTATTTTTGGAATTTTGTTTTTGAATTATTTTTTATTAAATTTGCCTCCATGATGGATTTTAGCATTTCCAGAACATTCCATCCTAAATTTAATCTATTTCTTATTTTTAAATTGTTTTTTAATGATTTCTTTTCTAAAAATTTTTTATTTTTTAAACTAAAATATTTATTTTTTATAAATTTTATTGGGTCGTTTGGCGGTCATGATGGATTTCGCCATTTTTATGAATTGTTCTGGATTTTTATTCCAAATATCGATATAATTTTCTTTTCGTAAGATTTTATGGACATTTTCTTTAATTTTCTTTTTGAATTTTTACCAATCGCCTTTATTCGAATTTGTTTTTTGTTGTTTTATGTCTTTCGGCTATATTTGAGTAGGTTTTCGTGTAATACTTCTTGCTCGTGTTTTATTTTATTTTTAATTCTAATGTTTTGTTTTTGGGTATATTATCTCTCTATTATCATTGTTTACTTGGTGTTTTATATATTTTTATTTAAGTAAACTTAATGCTGGGTATGCGTGTTGTGTACTGACACATTTCGTCTTATTCCTAACTTTGGGTTCAGAATTCAGTTCTAGCCCATCAAGGTGGTATACTATGATTCTCAGTGTTCCCTCAATCTCTCTCATACTCATTCTGATCTCTAGTTGCAAACGTATTCTCCATGCAAATTGAGCGATTTATATTTCATCGTTCTATTATCCTTGGCATAAATTTTCTCGTCATATTGGCATATACATTATACTCGCAATTATGGGACAATATTATCGCTGAAGCTTCATGTAATATCAAGCAATTCACAATATAAAAGCATTTGTTAACGTGAAGAGAAAAACTAATTTAATAATTTTATTTATTTTTACCATATGATATATACATAACAGTTTCAATAAAATATAAAATTAAAATTTACATTATTTTTGCTTTTGAGTATTCGATAAGTCCTAAATAATTGTTGTAATATTGAATAGTTGCTGATTATCCGGGAGTGTTGTTGAGCTGGTCCATGAATCTATAGCGAAATTTGGTAGATTATTTATGAAAAATTTGGTAGATTGAGGGAATCAACCAAGTGTTATTCTTATATAGTAAGTTTTGTTCAATCAGGACTTAGCTAGTGTGTAAAGTGATATTTTTCCTTATTTTTAGGTTTTTGAAAGCTTTTTTCTAAGTTAATTATTTATTAAATAATTTTATTTTTCCTCCTATTTTCTGCTAGGTTCTGATGGTCGTTTTGTTTGCAATTTTTGATTTAATCTTTCGTTGTTTTAATTTATAGTCTTTTTCTGCATATAATTTATTTCTTTTTGAATTTTATTTTTTTTCTAATTATTTTGTCTTGGTTTGTGACTCTGTCTACTTTTAACTTGTGTACTTTTTGTTTTGTTTTTGTGACTTTTGTTTTAATCTTTTATTTTCCTATTATTTTCTTTTATTTCTTGATTTTTCTTACACTTGATTGATTACCCCAATATCCTTTTATTCCCTTTAATTTACTAAGATTTAATTTTTACTCAAATTTTAATTACTCCAGCTTTCAGCCCAACAGTAGCAGTATTTATTATTTAAAACAATAAAATGATAATTTAAGCCTTTTGCTGCAAATAATGTATTTAATGAAAAATTTTCGACTATAAGATAGTCCTTGTCAATTTCCTATTTTATAGTCGAAATTTTTTTCATTAAATACATTATTTGCAGCGAAAGGCTTAAATTATCACTTTATTGTTTTAAATTTTTATAATTGAACAAATTTTAAATTCTGTTGCAGTCTACGTATTATGAAAAGTGAATTTGTGGGCTAGTATAGGCATATTAATAAATATTTTCAATTTAATACCTATATAACACTGTTACTGATAATATCATCATATTCTTTCGGTTATGCAACAGAATCCTTAGTTTAGCCACGTCCAGTCTCTGTAACGGTAGAAATAAAAACTCCAAACACTTATCGTAATTCGTTGTTAGTCCACACAGTTAAATTATATTTGTAAATTTTATTTGAGCTTTTTTCATGTTTTTGACTTGCCCCTTAACTATATCAGTTATTGTGAAAAATAAAATTTCTATATTTATCAATATTTCAAAGGTAAAAGAAAATTCAATTTATTTAACAAAAAAATTCAATCATTTATTCAACAAATACGACAAAACATCATCGAATAAAAAATTCTTTAACAACTTTAAGTAACCGATACAAACTTTGCCTTCGTTTTTTATTTCCTATTCTGGAAAAATCATCAGGATATTGAAATACATTCTGTTTTGCATGCGAATCAAATGGTAAAGTTTGAGGTAATAAATAATCATTTGCCGATAAACTTAGAATATATAGAAATGGAACAATCCACATGCAAATAGTGAAGTAAGTCAAAATTTCTACAAATTCAATCTGCACAGGCAACCTGGAATCCTTCACTACAATTGAATTAAACGCAAAATAATGATGAAGCAGGCAGCATACACATGACCCAATAAAGTTAAATGATGCATAATGAAAAGTGGGATACGTTTTCAAAAGTAAAGCGTAAAAACAATGTGAAATTAACCCCATTATAAGAAGTTGAAACTTTAGATTATCTGTGAAAATAAAAATGACATGCGTAATAAATTCTGACAATATGGCATATTTAATAAAGCGACCAGTTAAGCTAATATTCTCTTCGATTAACTCAGTTAAGTAATATAGACCAATTGATAAAATTAAAGTAATAAGACAAAAAAATATAATGTACCACAAGTATGTGAGAATCCATAATATTATCATCTAAAAATACAATTATTAAATTAAAAATTAATTTAGTTTAATATACATTAAGCAATTAAATATTAAAACAAATTTGAAATGTTGAGATCATTTAGTTTTATAGCAAAATTTACTTAAATTAGTTTCCTATATTACAAAAATCAACAGATGTGTGTTAATTTTTTTATAAACGGCTGTAAAAATATAGAAAATAGTTTATTTTAACAAATAAAATTAAAAACTTAGGAAATGCCAAGACATTTAAAATTAACTCCAAAATTAATTTAAAGATTAAAATAAAATATTTAAAATAATTTTCAATCAAAATATTATGGTCTAACCTGGATGCATAATGCTGGATTCATGAGGTCTCTAGGCACAGAAGGGGCTGAGATTTTCACATCGATCAAGTTAAAGCGTGACTTTGAATGGGTGATGATTCGGGTTCCCGTAATCGCAAAGACAAATGTTCGGTTTTATCGAATATTTTTAGTGTATGTATTTTTGTCACATCTCCTCATTTTGAAGTTGTAAAACTCAGTTTCCAATATTACATTTAGAGCAGGAATTGTTAGAGCAATTAGAGCAATGCTTGTTATCATGGCCAAGCTACTCCAACAACCAGTAACTTCACCTTCTGCCGGAAGAAAGTCTCCAGTGAAGCTCCATCCGGGAAAACATGAAAATATCCTATGGTTTAAGGCTGCAAGGGTGGCTGATCAATCAAGAGGTTTATGGATTGACGAAACTTTTGAGCGATTTGCTTATGTCAATTTCGTCCCTTAATATATTAAAAAGGTTTTTGTCTATTTTAATTTATTTATTTGAAATTTTAAAGTTGCTCACAGTATAAGGGGAAGATATTTAAAATAAAGGCCTGTCTAAAATAATAAACACTGATGCAGGAACGATTTTGAAGTAGGATTCAAAACCTTTTATAATTACCCTGTGAACTCACACGTGTACCAGAGTATTTTCGGTCCTTCAAATTATGTTAACCTCTTGCTTGCGGCCAGCCACAAATTGTTCAATTTTTAAAATCTTTATACATAAAGCATGTTTATGAATATTACAGTGAATAGGAAACACACCTGATTTTTACCAGAAAGGTTTAGTTTTTCACTTAAATATAACAGGAGCAGTCATTTCTTCAAAATTGTTGGAATATCACTAATAAATATTATCAATTAAATGGCAACTTTCAAACCGCAAATTCCACCAATCTCATTAGAATCATATTAAAAGTTAATTGCATTTAAAAAATACTTTGTATTTCATTTCTAATTTTTCAATTCTTGCAATCGCGAGAGGCACTAAATTAATATCCTTAATTAATTGTTTCATTTTCAGATACACTTCATTCATTACTTTAATTATCATTTTTATTTTAAAAAATTTATGTTATTTATTATATTCATATTATTTCATATGTTTCTATTTTTTAGTAATTAAATCATTGAAATATGAAAATGAATAATATTTAAACAACTTTAGACGTGGGAAGACAGGCATGCCCTGTATAAATTCTTCGTGGAATGTTGTGTTCTGCTAAGCCCAGAAACAATAATATCTTTATTTTATCCCTAATTTTCATAAAATTTTTATTAAGTAAACAATTGAAGGTAAATGGTTAACGAAGGTGACTCCACAAAACAAATAAAATACACCAAGAATATTCAAAATCAATAATAACACCAAGTAAATCAAAAATTAAATAATACATGAATAAAATTAATTAAAACAAAAGTAATAAAATTAAGAAAAACAATAAGTTACACACGAACCATATTTTAAAAGCAAGAAAGTAACACAAATCGTCGAAAAAGACACAAAAATAACAAAAAATATTCTCCTAACCATGAGTATAGAGTAATATCAGTCAGAAAGAAAAGAAAAAGTAACAAATTTAAAATAATATCAAAGAATTAAAACAAAAAAATAAAATATACCAATCAAATTGATTGGAATCTGAAATGAAAATTACAAAAATGAAAATGATCAAAATATACATGATCGATTTTAATTTGTCGAATGAGTTCAAAAATAGTATATAAGGATGAATCTATCTAAAATTCTTAACGGTTTTCTTTACAAATCTCAAGTTATCATAAATTATTACTTTTTATAAAATCTTAGGAAATATTTCTAGCAGAATCTTTCGCACTAGTTGTAATTGTATTGTTTTATTGTACACCAATCCCTCGAATTAAATGGTACCCATTTTACGTGGTTTCACTTTTACGCGGTCATAAAAGATAATATATTTTTAATGAAATCAAACATATTTGGTGGCAAGTGTCACATATAATAATCATAAACCATATAAATTTACGTTTAAAAATATTTCTGAGATTTTACAATTGGACAGTAACTTAGAAAATAAGGTTTTGGCCACTGATCCTGATATTGACCGTGCTGTTAAATTTCAGCGAGACATTAAAAGCCTTTGCGCACAAGACAGTGAAATTTACAAAGATTTTAAAAAAAAGAAAAAACAAAAATTGGTTACAGACTATTTAATAAGACAAGAAGAAGAGCACGCTGCTGGATTTGAATCCGATGATAGCAGCGATTTCGAGCAAACCAAAAAGAAAAATTGGTTAAATTAGAATATAGTAGTGAGGAGGCGGAATAATTAAGTTACAATTATTCCTTTTAATATACCTTTTAACTATGAACATGTTATAAATTTTACAATTTAAAATATAAATGTCGATTTTTTAAATCTATTTCTAAATAAAATTGTATTTTTTATGCCTCGTTTTACGCGAGTTTCTGGAACCTATCCCCTTACTTTATATGAACTCGGAGTCTCGATTTACTGGAACCAATCTATCATTTTTTTTATGAATTTGAAGTTTCGATTTGCGCGTTAGGTTCTTGGAACGTATCTACCGCGTAAATCGAGGGGTTGGTGTATATAGTTTTATGGTTTTGAATTTTATTTTTTTTATCAACTTCTGTATAGTATTTAATAAAATTAAATCTTAAAAAAAAAGAAATCCTAAATCAAAAAGTTCATCCTTTTAATTTATTATCTATTTATTATTTAGGATTTTATGTTTAATGGCGAAGCAGGTCAGTTAAATATTTTTACACTTATGATGATAGATGTAGATAATTAGGAACCTCTTTCTGTCAGCAAGTCAGGGAACATTTCATGTCTCCATATCTCGATGACAGGATATGGTTCGATCCTACAGCAGATGATCGTGCCCGTAGTATTCTGTAAAGAAACTACCTCCGATTACTCTCTGAATTTTTTATGCTAAATTTATCGCGTTTTATAATCACAAAATCCTGTCGTTATATACAACACCAAAACTGAGATCACATTTAATAGCATGAAATAGGATCTAATTAAAATTATTAGCTTGATCAATATTATTATTATTATTAAGTGATGATTACTTAGTAGCAGCATTTATGAAATTGAAAAGGATTTTCATATAGTCGAAAATTTTTCCATTTGTATTAAATATATTATTCGCAACAAAAGGCTTAAATTATCATTTAGTTGTTTCAATATTATTATTATTGTTATTTTTGGAGTTAGTACAAAAACCAAAAAAATTATATATAAAAGGAAGGCATAACAATTATTGGTAAAATCAATAAAATTGCAAAATTAATTAAAACTTGCTAAAATTCAAAAATCGATATCAGATTTGGTTGAACGCCAAATTGATAGACGATTTCAGAAATTTTAATAAAAATTTAATAAGGGGTCACAGAGAAAGTTAATCCGAAAAAACAAATTAATTAAAATTAATTAATCTGTAATGGAAAGCCTGAGCTCATAGGAAGCCCGAGCACTGAAGGAAACCCGATGCACATGAGACCTGATCGATCAGATAAGAGAGGGAATATTCCGAGTGCCAATTTAGGATAAACAAATTAAAATAATTCCAAATGTGACAATCTGAACCTTTTTTTGTTTATTTTTTATATGTTTACTCTGAGAATGTAGATATAATAGATTTTGTTCATTTTATCTAGTTATTATTTTGTTGTTGTTTAGATGAGTAATAGATATAACTCATGCACTGCGCAAAGGTTGGTGTCAGCAATTTACTCCAACTCGGAAGAACAATTACTCAGGAATGCATAAGGACCATAATTTCGAAATTGAGGAACGTTGACCTAAGCATCCTGTCAGCAGTCCTGAACCCGCCCAGAGATTCTAAAAAAGAGTAGTCTTAACACAGAGGATCACCTCCCTTTTAGCTTTCAACAACTCTGTACATCACCAACATGGTCGGAACCATGGGTACCTAATCGGTTTAGAACAATCATCTGACGTTTTACAGAAGTTTCCGATCTCTATGGACACACTTACGTACCCCTAGATTTTCCGTTTTCTCTGTTCTTTCCAGTAAGCACCAACAGTTGACATAATTTTAAATTACGTTAGATAATTTGTTGAATTACCAAAAAGTTGCACAATTTATTATCTGAGAGTAACAAATCTTTCTCATTTAGAAATGGTTAGCTTAAAATGAGTTAGTTTGAATTTTTTCTTTATAATTTTTTTCATAAATGAATTTATTCAAAATCCAGAAAAATTTTCTTGTATAAAGTAATTGGAAAATATTGTTTAAAATATGTAATTTGGCCAATTTAAAATATTTGATTTTCATGTGTATTATTGTGAATTTTATTAATATTTATTATCATTAAAGATTTATAGAAATATATATAAGATTTTCATTTTCTGAAAATCTATACAAAAACTCGTTTTTTTATCATCTTAATTACCCATGAAACGAAAGCGTCCAGCTGATATTCAAGTTAACGACAAAAACTCTATTGTCAACTATTTTACTAAAAGGCCTGAAGTATAAGTTATGAATATATTTTATTTTATATTAAAAATTAGGAAGTAGCGCAAGTAGTGGTTGATGTTACAGATACATTTCATGAGGAAACTGATAGTTTATTGAATTTGAAAACTACTGAAATTATAGATGACAATGAAAATGAGTTATTTCCTGGATATTTAACAAAAAATTTTGATAAAATGATTAACGAAATTATAGATCATCGTTACGATGCCAGTTTATTTAGCAAAACTGAAATCAATATAATTAGATCTTATCAGATTTTATCTAATGAATCGAAAAAGTTATTTCTCAAACTTTATGGAAGACAGTGGAAATGGCAACGTTTTGATAAAGATCCTAGTCCAAATTCATCAATGAACTTTCAAAAGTTATTACAAAATGGATTTATTACCAATGATTTAAGTGAATTAAATTTGAGAGACAAATTAAATTTGTTGTTAGTCGATGAAATTGAAAAGTTGGCAAAAAAATTTAATATCAAATCTTCGAGAAAGAAAAAATCGGATATAATTGAATCTATATTGTCAGCTTCTAATCATAAAGGCATAATTTCCAACTTTATGCAGTTAAATTCGACAAAAAATTCATTACTATCAAAAATAGAAGTAGAAATAAATCGATTTCTAAAATTGACTTATAAAATCTTAAGTTCTGTCAGAAATACATTTTGTAAAATAACGATTCTATTTTCAATAGCCGACAATAATTGGGATGAATGCAGAAATTTAGGAGAGCGAAATCAAAAAATATTATTCTTTCTATTGCAAATTGAACGAAATGAAATTGTTTTGCCGTCCTACAAGTTGTCCCGCGTGTCCGATATATTTGAATCCAGTATTAGTTTGGACAATTACGCAAAGGCATTAGAATATTCATTGATATTGAGACATTTTCTCGACAACAATAAATTCGATGAAGCTTTTGAAATTTATATTTCTCTTTCGAAACAATTCAATAGGAATTATTTACTGGCCGATGAAACTGAATTTGACAGGAATTTGCCAAGTTTCCTTAAACGATTCACTTTGAAATCTTTATTGATTCGGATTTATTCGTCGATTGTCACGTTGCTGGAGAAACGCAGACAATATTCGGACGCGGTCGATTTACTGGAAACGTTAATCGCGGCAACGAAATTATCGACCAGCAGCAAAAGTCGCGGCAAATGGTATTTTCGGTTGTGTGTCAATTACCAGAGTCATTTGAAGAATCAAACCGAATCGATTTTCTGGTTGGAAGAAGCACTGAAGGACAAATCGATTCCAGATTATTTCAAAATGACGTTCAAAAATCGGTTTGATAAGTTAAAAAAGGATCGAAACGATTGGAAATTGGTTTCGGATTTTGATGACTCGATAGAGGGCTTTTGTTGTATTTCCGAGGGAAATGTTCAAATAAAATCCCAAAAATCAATCGAAGCTCCTCGGCAGTATGATATAACGGACAATCATCGACCCAGATATATCTGGACAGATTTAGACGGGGAAATCCATTGCCATGTGGAGGATTATGTCATTTATCATTGTATTAACAAGGAAAATTATACGAAAGGAATTCACGGAGAAACTGGAACATTCATATTATACTTCGTGCTCCTATTTTACGATATAATCTATGCCGATGTTCCCGATGTGTTCTATTGTTGGCGGCAAACACTTCCGTTAGATATGTATTCGACGAGTTTCCAGTTGAACCGACAACAATTAATCGACAAAAAAATTGATTGGTTAACTAATCAGGCGACGACAAATGATATTGACTCGCTATTGGTTGATAATTGGAAAGCGCATTTTAATGAATTAGGGCTCGTTACGAATTGGGGTTTGATCGATAATGAGGCTGATTTAATAGGATTGATTCATTGTCTTGGCATCGAGTTGGTGTTGAAAATCTGTGAAAAATTTCTGGAAAATTTCAGTTTCTGGTCATCAGGTATGCCGGATTTGGTGCTGTGGAATAGTTCTGGTGGGACTTATGAGGTTAGCGAATGACAACTGCTTGATAAAGGGACTAATAGTTATGTTTCAAGATCATTGAGGTGAAAGGACCTGGAGATAAATTATCAGATAAACAGAAATTATGGATTATGGAGTTGCAGAAAATGAATGCCAATGTCAGCTTGTGTCTGGTAGAAGGTGAGATTTTGTTGGCTTATCGAATTGATCATATCGATTTCAGGTGTTTGCTACAGAAAATTGTAAATATATTTGTCATGTTTTTAATTAATCAATATATAAATGTGTGTGTGTGTGAGAGAGAAAGAGAGAATACCGAGCGCCGTACATTTCAATGTCCCGCGCAATGTATTTTATTTTTGGGAAAGTAATATAAAAATGTCCATCAATAATTTTATTGTACACAAAAATGTAAAAGAAATAATTTGAACACAATAATTTTTAGGATTAATGTAAATTCCAAATTTTAATAACGTTTAAAACTGGTGTTTCAGACTGATAAACAACCATTGATTTAAATTTGGAATAACCAACAGAGGTTCTATCAAATAATTCTGTGAGTCGATCATTGATAGGTTTAAAACCGGAATTTTCTCTCTAATCTTTACTGATGGAAAACATTAGATGCAAGGTCGATTATATTTTTTAACATCTGTAGAAATTCTTTAGCATTTTGCTTTTCGCTAACAATTTAAAGTATATTAGTTAATTCTCATTGATGCAGGAGCCAAAGTTGATATTTCATTTTGCATACGATCAGCAATACCAGGATACATTGTCAAACCACCTAATAAATCTATTGCTATATAAATCTTTACGAAAATTCGCATCGCGTTTCATACTGTTATAAATCGCATCATGAATACCAACAGTTTCTATAACCAAGAATGAGTGTTGGAACAAAATTTCCAATGGTAATATATTAATCATCTGGTAGTTCATGGCTCTTTTCAAGTAGCGATGAAAAGTAGAAGTTCGGAATTTTTCAAAATCAAGAGCAACGTAATATAATTTTTCTTTATAATCTCGAACGATTTCTTTTTCGGTTAAATCAAATTTACCAATTTCATATCTTTTGTAAGTAGGAACTGTGTGCGTTAAATTATCGCCAGAATCTCTCTTAGACAGATCTTCATCACCACCATGACTATCTGTTGGGCTCATACCAAGCATACTCAAAAACATTAAAAAATAGATAGAAGATCTCGTAAAATCTTTTTTTTTAAACTCACTAAAACAAAACCAAGTAAATTCCAACACGATCGAAGATTCCACAAATAAACGAAACATTATTTAAATAAAACAGACATCCAACTACTCGCGTCTGTGCCCCTACAGACGCTACAATCAAAATCGAACAGCTATTGAGATTTGATCGATACATAAACCTGTCGAATCGTGCAATACTTGTAGTAAAAGATTTTTCAGTTTACCTTTACTCTCATTTTTTATTTTTTCAAATATATTTTTAGTCATGAGAATTATTTGGTATAGAAGAATTTTTAAAGAAATTTTCAAAAATATAAGGTTTTCACCATTTTAACAACTCCAAATTATACATGACACATTAGGTTTTATTATTAGTATGAAAATGATGGTTTTAAGAACAATGTAGATGATGAATTTGAAAGTTCTTCTCATTGTCATTACATATGGATTATGAGATTTGTATGGTGATTCTAAATTCCATTATCAATATTCGAATAATGCTTTAAGTTGATTTGGCTTTGAATTAACCTTTTGTTAAAAGTGTGACAATGAAATTAAAGCTCCTTTATGGCCTTTGGCTTTTAAAATGCCTTGCTCTATATTAATTTCAGTCGAAAACCTAAATTGGGTTGATCATTAAAAGATATTGTAGTCCGCAGGTAAACCATATTTTACTCGTTTTTTGTCGTTTCCGGAGCAAACCAAGATATAATGATTTATTTTACCATTCGACACCGGTTGAGTGATCAAAGTTGGTAGTGTGTCGTATGGGTGAATACTCACGAGAAGTGAATGTACGATCGACTCGCATATCTTCCAATAGCTTAATTACCGGAATTAAATATGAACACTTGTCAGGTTATTACAGGTTATGTAAATAATTTTAGGTTTTCGGTCTATTCGCCCTTGCGCATAGTGCGACCCCCGAGTTAACCTCCTCAGCGATTAATTTTCCCATTGTTTAATCCAATGAATTCCTTATTTTTAAATGTTTGACCTTTTGTAATCATTTGGAAATTTTAAACTGTCAGCCTCATTCTATATGCGTATCTATATCCATCTGCATATACAGATTTATCTATATCTATATATCAAATGGTAATAAATAACAACAGCAATGATAACTAAGTAGTAAACCGAAGAAATCCTATATTAATTTTTATTAAAAGTCGGAAACTTTGGTTTTTCATTTATTCTCGTACGCTTGGACATTTTTAGTAGTGACGTATCTGCGCGCATTGCTACTAATAAACTTATCTCCGTAATTGAGGCTCTCTAATTTGTGTCTATTGCGAGCGAATTTTATCTGTTCGGTTCCCACGACAAAGTTGATTTATATATGTTGTCTTTATGCACTATAGGTCATTTATATTATAGAAAATGGAAATTCTTCAGTACACACGGACCACTGAATTCTAGTGTGATGAACTATTAGTGTTGTGTTTTTAGACCTTGGAACTATGAATAAACTAAAAGCTTGTAGTCGTTCCCGATCTGTCTATATATAATTTAATCGCAATGACACTCTTCGATACTGGAATTACTGAGCTGACCAAACGCGTCCCATTTAAATAAAGGCAGTTGCTGTTCGTCATCCACGCGGGTCAAAGGAAGTATACCGATAAACAGCACAGTAAAACTACTGCAGGTGAACGGATTAGTACAACTAGTAGTGTGCTATAAGGGGGTTGAGGGGGCTCACGCGAGCTCTTTGTTAAATTATTCCATGATTTGCGAGCCACTTGTTCTTTTTGGTAACTATTTTTTCAAAAAGAAAATATAATACCTTGAAATCATTTTCATTACATACATATATAAAGCAACGAAGTCATGCCCATCAAGCAATGACGATAACATTTGGAATATCACGTCGCGCAACTAAACTTTTTGAACTTGAATGTACAATTACTCGAATACTCACGATACAGCATGAAGCACGTGACATATTCTGGACGCTTTTCCAACACAGTCGCAGTGACACGTTACTAGGTTACTAGATTATACGACTCTCGAGGAAAAAAAAGAGCGAGCCCTTGTAAAAAATTTCATAGCACACCTCTGAGTACAATTGCTCCTCCTGTTATACATATCATATTACTACCTTGTGAAGTGGCTAAAAATTCACAGTAAAATTGGTTACCTATTGTTGAAAGTGATTTCGTTGTGAAGAAATTAAAAACACAAAACCCCATTCAAAAAGCTATTAACCTCTATAATGAAATACCAAAAATCGATTTACTAATATATTGTCATAAAATGGCAAGAGTTTTTGCTTCAAAATTGTGACTAAAACTCACAAATCGATTAAACTGTGACTGAAATCTGTCGGTATATATACCCTAATTTTGGTGTGCGAGTATGTGTGCGTTTATTCAGTAAAACACATTTGAATTATTTTTAATTCTACTTAATTTTGATTCTTAATATTTATCAATTTTGTAGGTGATTTTTGTAGTTTTTTATTTATTTTGTTTTTTAGTTTTTATATTTTATTTGTTTTTATTAAATTACGCCTCCATGGTGAATGTTAGGTGTTTTCAGCTGAGAATTAAATATTTCAGTTATTTATTAAAATAATTTTAAATGATAAATAATTGAATATTTAAAATAACTTTTAAAAACATTTTTAAATTTAATTTTTAATTGAAATTCTTTAAATTTTAAATTATAAAAGCTTTTTAATAGTAAATCATTTTTAAATAAATATATTTTAAATATCGAATTTTTGGTAAATGGTTTTTGAAATATTTTATTCAAATCTGAAAATTTGTTTGGAAATTATTGGAAAATATTCTAGTTTTCTATTTTCTTTTATTTTAAATATTTTATCCCTACTTCATTTTCTAATGTTATTTTGTGGGAATCTTTCTGATTTTCATTCCTTTTTCTTCGCATCGCCAATAATTCAAATTTACTTACTTTTGTTATGTATACACATTGTCTTTTAAGTGGACTTCATGTAATACTTCTTGCTTTTGTTTCATATTATCTTATTTTTGTGTTGAGTGAATTATATTTATTAATTTAATTGATGTTTGGACGTGTTTGATTTTTGACTCAACTTAATGTTATGTCTGAGTTTTATGTTTTGACTTCTCTCATTAACGATTCAACCATTTGTATTCAAAATCATTTGTAGCCCAACTGATACAACAAATTTCTAACAAGAAGATGAGTTTTCGAAATGTTAATCACGCATGACTTATTTTAATTGATCCAGCTACACAAATCTGATGTGTTTATGGAAAACAGTGTGGTGATAAAGTAAATTTTGGTTCTTCGCCACCTGACTCCTCGTGTTCTTTGTCTTAATTATTGATATAAAACACAACACAAAACACTTTTAAATGTCAACAAACTTTGATAAAAAGTTCTCGAATCCACTCTTCAATATCTATGACTCAAGGGATACCGCTTTTATCAGATTTGGTAATGATTGTTGTTCAACCTACTTAGTCGCTTAATTAAATTCGATTCGACCAAAATTGTGGATAAAGCAAAATAATTCTTCCTCTCGCCACTGTTCACAGATCTAGTTTGGCCTTTTTAAAGCCAATAATTTTAAAGGAAGCCTAATTTCATTATACACTGGTTTACGACTCGGGTTTCCCACGTGGCTCAGGCTTCCTTCATACCCAATATATTATTCATTTATATTTTAATTAAT
The DNA here is from genome assembly GCA_959609185.1 of Schmidtea polychroa. Lineage (NCBI taxonomy): Eukaryota > Metazoa > Platyhelminthes > Tricladida > Dugesiidae > Schmidtea > Schmidtea polychroa. The sequence goes on along the minus strand of CAUHTR010004168.1, from coordinate 20,095 downwards.
TTGTATTTATTGAATATCTTTCATATTAATATTACATGTGTTCATCTCAACGTTCGCTATCCGTACATACTAGTTTGATTTATTTTCAAATTTTGAATTAATTTCATAGGTTTTAGCATTTCATTGATTTGCCCATTTAATGTTTTGCACATTCAAACTTATTTTTAACATATTTTATACGAACCCTACAATATAATAAAGTTTTTTGCTTATTAAAATTAAAAATCCAAATATTTAACAAAATAATAATAAATTTAAATCTTTTTAATTCATTAAATCGATTCCTGGCGAAAAAATCGGTCTAATATAGACTGCCGCCTATTCGATCGTTTCTCCTAGTTCAGTGTACGGAGTAAGATTACGTACAATACTTCTCTTGATAGAACCAACGTATTCAAATCGGGGTCGTTGTCAGGTAGAACAATTATTACTTGCACAATTACGTCTACATTTTCTTCTAAAATTCATTTAGTTAATTTGTTTGACTATACTTTTTCTTCATATATACTTTCGGAGTTTTCATAAGATTCTTTTCCTATTTTAATTAGAAAATACTGCAGTATGTAAATTTTCACGTCACTTTCAATGAAACCCAAGATACAATAGTTTACTTTACCACATGGCACCCGTTGAGCAATCAACATTGGTAATGTGTCACATGGGTGAATACTTGCGAGAAGTTAGCGCGCCTCGATGCACTATTATTGTCGAGTATATTCCAGTGGGTTCCTGGACTGTCAATAGAAGACTTATATCCAACTTCAAATTGGAGATACATAAAACCAAGACATGCTAAATATTTTTATCTCATTTGGCGGAAATGGTAACTCGAGAATTTATGTTTGATGACAGTTAGTTCTCACAGAGCTCTCTCACTACTTGCTGTTTTACTATAATTTGAAAGTTTTGCACAGGATTCCGCCCTTTTATGAAATTGCCTCACCTTACAATGTTGCCATCGAATACAAGATATTATAATCTTTGGGTAGGGATCAGGCCTTGTTTTCATTAATATATTTTTTCACTAATAAATAAACTGACTTCTAAAAATTTGTGCAGGAATGTCCTTAATTTTTGCATTTACTTTGGGTACTTACTTTAATTCTTTAAAATGTCCATTCCTTTAGCCATTTTATCTCTGGAAATGCAAAGCACAACAGCCAATGTTGATTTTGAATAGCCTGTTGTATTTACTTCGGTATTTTTCTCTCCTTTGAAAGAAACCACTACCAACCATATCTATAAACACTGGTGTTTCATCTATATTAAAAATATTGTCCGAGACCAATTAACTTGAATACAAGTTAACCTTCTCCAAATATTCAGCAGCAATTGAGCGTATCACTTCATTACTTCTAAGATCCTATTGGCCAATATGAGTAATTTTTCTGCAAGATAAAGAATGCCTTCTTATAAAAGAATTAATCCACTTGGAACTGGCTCTAAATGAAATATTTAACATTTTTGCCAAATTCAATGATTATTCTCTAATCATGTTATGACTGAAAACTCTGAAAACAATCATATAATTGCTCTTCTAAAAGCGGATAAAGTGCCTTTCTCCTGCATCCAATTTTGCAAGAGTCGCGTTTACGGCTACAATCAATCAAAAGATACTTTTTGAAAACCCAGTCCAGGATCATTTGCAAGTTACTCCGGTTTCTGTTATATTTCCGCCATTGATTCTTAATTTTTCAATTGTTTCAAGCTTAAATTTAATATTATAGGATTTCCTATGCCTACTCATAATCATAATAATATTATATCGATTTTTATTGAAAAAAATTACAAGCTTCAAAATTTCAAAAAATAAATTTAATAATTTCAACTCCGAAAGTAAGACCACGGTTTTACTTTCGTTAAACTCCGGTTCTTCTTTATATTGATAATTAAAATTAAGTGGGTTAGAGGAAATTCGATCAATTATTTATAACGATCATGCAAACAAAATTCAAATGTCAATTTAATATTGGAGTGTAAATCAGAAATTATGATTAGAGACTTATATTGTTATGAAGAAATTTTCAATATTACTGGTTTTAATGCAATGGACTATTGGAATCAGTGAGTTTTAATACACGCCAAATAATATTATAAACTTAACAATAAATTATTAAATTGTCTTTATTAATGACATTAAAAATTACAAAATAAAGTCAAACAGTTATAAATTTTATTAGATAATTTATTTTACAAAAATATAACACGTCCAAAAACAACTAATTAATAAAGCCCATGACATACGTAATTCTAAATGTGTACTAATATAAATGTCTCTTTGCTGAAATCACATAACCCATGTCTAAAACAGTTTTGAGATTTCCAACAAAATATTACAAGTCTCTAAAAAAGTATGATTTAATGAGTTATCCCTTCCAATTTGATTCTCGAGCTTGATAAAATAATATGTAAGCTGATTCTGATGTCTTAGTTGCCTCGGTTGATAAACCAAAAAATTCTTCAATGTTTGTTGGGTCGATTTTCTACAGATTATTATAATTATTGAAACTTACCATATAATCAATCCAATAAGAATTGAATAATATTTCAAAATAATATTAGGTTAACGTTGCAATAAAATGTATGAATGCAAAAGGACAAGTCTCAAATTACTACAAGCAGTTGTTAGGCACAATTTTCTTTTAATTTACATAAAAATGAGTTTGCCTTTATCTGATAGTGTGGAAAAGGAAGATTAAAGAATACATATGCTCAAGAAAGGTGTTGAAATTATTGAAAACAGCGGTCTTTTTATCTGGTGGCTACGATGTAAAGGTTTTGATACCAAAAAACAACCCATTATTCATATAAATATTCCAATACCATATATACATGTTCGGTTTTTAATTACATGTATATGTTGTGCAGATCACTTATGACTAGATATTGAATTTATCCACTCCTGAAATTATATGCTTTCTATAGAACTCATACCCTTCTGTTAACCCTAGCGACTTCATGCAACATATACAGGTGCATTAAATACAAGCATATTACATGCTCGAGCAGTGTAATAATAAGATTTTAATTTTTAAGAATTTGTTATTTAGAGTGTAAGAGCTTTTAAAAAAATTAATCAGATATGTTTGTTTTAAAAGAGGCAAATTATTTACTAGAAATTTCATAAAGACACTTCTAAGTACATATATAATAGTTCATTCTAATGATAAAGTATATATTTATTTGTCTGAAACAAAATTCCTCTGCATTATACCATTCTTTTTTCTTTGTTTGTTGCTTGTACTCTACAACTGGGGACATTTCTCACCACAGTCCAGCAGAAGTGTGTTAACAACGCAGAACTCCATTTTCCCTGATACCTGTTTTCCATCGTCAAAGTGAATCTTCAATGACCCTTCGCTGTCTAATTTCTGGTATGCTAAGAGAAGTCTCGTCACAAGTTCTTTATAGTTATCTGCTTTCTTGTTTCCGGAAAAATTCATAACAACAAGTTTGAATTATTTCCAGTAATTCAACTCAAAACTATGGATATACATCTTTCAGAAGTTCACATGTTTGTGGACCAATAAACACACCTTCCTTTATTTTTCTTTGAGGTACTTGGAAGCTTCCCCATCTCGGTTCATTGTCTTTACAAAACCCTTCTGATTGAGCCAGTTCCGGAGGTTAATAGCACAAGTATTGTAACAAATATGTGGCGCCCAGCTTTTAACTTGATCGCCAATCTTGCACCCGAAATAGCAGTTATAACCATTCCTAATCACTGAAGTAAGAGAACGCCTGTGTAGAAAATGTTGCTTTAGCACACAACAAAAGTTATCAGAGCTATTTACACACTTTCGAGGTATTTCAAAATAATGATTGCTAAGTGACACGAAAAACTCATGTGCACTACTCAAAAGCTTGTCTGTATCTGATTCATAACAGAGGAAGATATTTAATCAGTAAATATGATGTTACAGTAGAAAATTCATGCAGGGCTGTTATACCAAGTACGACTGAAACAAAGATATACCCAAAAAACAATTTCTAGGAAAAACTTACTGTATCATAAAAACTAGAGCTAAACATTTTTAATGTCATATTCTTTTTCAGCACAGCAAAATTAGTTATAATTGACTGATTTCATCTTCGATACATTTTAACACACAACACTACGCAAATTTATAGTACAACAGGGGGAATGAATAAAATTCACGCATAATGATTATATGGTGTCACTTAATGATCTAAAGAAATAAATTTATCCATATCATTAATAGGATATCCCATACATATATTTTAGCCTAAATACTTAATTAACAATTTGACACTTGTTCTTACTCATAGATCTATCTTATCTATGATTTTGTATACTACAATAATAATACACAAGCAATATCTGTTGACTATCCTCATTTATTAAATAAAGAATCACATCGAAATGATTATAAATTTCTAACCACTCGTTAATTGTATTAAAAAATGTTTTGAAACGAAAACGTCCTATGCAATTTAGCGCAAGGTATTTTAAATGTTGAATGAAATAACAGCTATCTTAATATTATAAGATGATAAAGTTTAAGGACCTAGATGAGTTTATTATCTATGGTCGTGTCCCAAGATTGGTTAGTGATAAAAATAAAGTAGATTGGTCACAATATGAAACGAAGAACTTTTATTTAATTCTAAATGGTAGCTATATCTTTTCTTGGTGAAGAAATATGTCTTTTACATTCAATATATTTTCGGAAATTTCTATTATTGATAAAGAGACTATATTATTAAGACGTGTTTCAACGATACTTATTGTTAAAATAAGTAGATATTTCAACTGAAATCGATATGTTAATTAAGGATAAAAACCACACATATATTCTAATCTAATTTAAACGATTGTTCGGGAATATTGTATAATTTTACAAACGTATTTTTAAAATCCAAAAAGAATTGATTTGATTTTTTGAAAAAATCTTTTATTAATAAATTGACATGTAGTAAAATCAGATATGATCACTTCGGTTCAATGTCTAAAATCGACTTGATCTGGATTGCAGATAACAACAAGCATTACTACTGTAACACCTTGATTTCGACTACACTCTTTGTATTAATATTAGTTATTTAATTTTAAATAAAATAAATCTCGAGAATTCTATCAACATTTTCATAACTGAAATTAAAATTTATTTAGCCAAAAAAATACCTTTAAATACAATATATAAAAATCGCCACTCGTACATCTTTTTCGCTATATATTTCGATAGCATCACTATCATTGGTAAACAGCTGGGTACATTGAATTATAGAATTGTTTCAAAATCGTGCAAAGTACGTAGTATGTTTGTTAGTAAATCTCAAACGCTGGTTGGATTGTGCTCGGATCTCGTTTATCAATTCACATGTAATGTGTGTAATGCCACATACATTGGAGAGACTTTCCGTCATCTCTGTACTCGAGTACAAGAACACTGTCGACCGATATTAAGGATCACAATAAAGTCTGTATGAGAATTAGGAATGTCTGATTTTAAAATCTTATCAAAAAATTTTGATAATTGTTTTAAGCGTGTGATATGTGAAGCATTATTGAAAAGAACTTTTAATCCTAAAATCAATGTGCAGAATGCAGTGAATACGTTTGTGTTGAATGTTTTTAATTGAATTTTTGTATGTTGATGCATATTGAATAATAGTTATTGTTTCGACCAGTCAGAGGGGGAATGTCACTCACCTCTGACTGGCAGTTTGTTTGACGTTTCCTTTTGTTTCGCGTCTGTGTGCGCGGTATGATTTGATCGAATATTGTTGGGGTGCGCACACAGACGCGAGAAGTAGGTTTAATTTTTGTTTTTTATGAATTTGAGACTTTTGTAGAGAAATTATGATTTTGTTTGTCTGAATAAAATAATTGGAATTGTGAAATTTTAGAGTTTGGAATTGCGATTTGTTATTTTTTGTACGATTATAATTGTTTATCTGTTTATCGAAACCGGAACGTTGACAATAATTAAATGAATCCAGAGTATGACTATTTATTCAAGCTTCTATTAATTGGAGATTCTGGTGTTGGAAAATCTTGTTTATTACTCAGACCTGCAGATGATTCTTATACTGAAAGTTGCATAAGCACAATTGGAGTTGACTTTAAAATCAGAACTATTGAATTAGATGGTGAAACTATAAAATTGCAAATATGGGATACAGCAGGTCAAGAAAGATTTAGAACTATAACCTCGTCTTATTACAGAGGAGCTCATGGAATTTTTTTTGTGTATGTTACCGATCAAGATTCGTTTAACAATGTTAAAAATTGGCTTAATGAAATCGATAGATATGCAAAAAGAAAAGTTCCAGATAAAATGATTGGGAAGAATTCAGCTACAAGATTGTTTAATATTACTGAAAGTACTGGAGGTGTTATGACTGGTATGATCCCTGATTGTTGATCTCAAGTTTGTCGTGCACAAGTGGAAGCAGCTCGATTTAAATCTAAAATTGGATATGAAATGCCTTGTGATATAATATGTCGTTGTATGGCGGATATTAATCAGCTCTATACCCAATCGGCTGAGATGCGACCATTAGGTTGTTCAATGATAGCATTATCGTATGATGTTGAAATGGACAAACCGTTATTATTCAAAACTGATCCCAGTGGCTTCGTAGCTGGACATCGAGCTGTTGCAGTTGGTGGAAAGCAATTGGAGGCTGAACTATATTCAAAGACAACTNCAAAAAGAAAAGTTCCAGATAAAATGATTGGGAAGAATTCAGCTACAAGATTGTTTAATATTACTGAAAGTACTGGAGGTGTTATGACTGGTATGATCCCTGATTGTTGATCTCAAGTTTGTCGTGCACAAGTGGAAGCAGCTCGATTTAAATCTAAAATTGGATATGAAATGCCTTGTGATATAATATGTCGTTGTATGGCGGATATTAATCAGCTCTATACCCAATCGGCTGAGATGCGACCATTAGGTTGTTCAATGATAGCATTATCGTATGATGTTGAAATGGACAAACCGTTATTATTCAAAACTGATCCCAGTGGCTTCGTAGCTGGACATCGAGCTGTTGCAGTTGGTGGAAAGCAATTGGAGGCTGAACTATATTCAAAGACAACTAATGATGTTGATTGTAATAAAACTGTTTCGATGTTTATTCAGTTATGTTAAAATATTTTTTAAATAATTTTAAAAGTTTAAATATAATTGATTATTGACAATTATTTTTAAATAAAAATAATTGTTTAAAATTTTTATTTATAATTTAAAATTTATAGATTTTATAATATGTTTATATATTATCAATATAGTATAGTTATTCATCCGTCGTGAATGTAGGTAACCTGATGATGATAGTGATGCTATCGAAATATATAGTGAAAAAGATGTACGAATGGCGATTTTTATTAATAAAATCTTTACCGTGTTTATTTAAGTATTTATTTAAAAAACAATATATAAAAGTAATAGTTGTACTGGAAAATCGAAATCTAGAATCGAAAACGAATCTATAACTGATTGTAAATTGTACAGATATTTTATACGTGTATTGCAATATTTAATTTAAAGTTTATCTAAAAATGAAACCAATTAAGATAAATTTTATATAATTCAATAAATCATTAATAATATTTAATAATAATTAATATATGCATGAAAAGTTGCACAGTAAAATAAAATTTAATAATCAAATAGTGTGCATAATTTTGAAATATTAAAAATTTGATTTATTTAAATCTTCATATATTATAAGTCGATGCTAGCAATTTAGAATTAATTTTGATTATATTATGGACGTTATTGAATCACACTTCAAATTTAAAATACCTTAATTTAAATAATAACATAAATATATATATTGGAAAATTATTGTCAAGTTTTCATTTCATTTGAATAAATATATTTCACAAATAATATAAAGCAAATTAATTTNAAATATATTTCACAAATAATATAAAGCTTATAAATAAATTTTTAAAATCAATCACAAAAATGAAGAAAAATTAATTATCTAACTTCAACTATATCATCATCAAACAGCAACCAAAGACCGTAGGACTTGATAAGGGTTATATAGTGGCCTCGATTTAAACCAGATCCACAATGAACAACTACTGCAGTCAAATCATAGAGTCTATGAGCGTTGTAAGCATCGTCAGACTAAATTTATTTACTTAAAAATTGATAAAAACAATAAAATATTAAAAAAAAAATTCTGTTTTTGAAATGAATAAATTTTGGAAATTAATATATTTAATTAATATATATATAGGAATAGATTCGACTGTTCCTTTTAAATTTAAAATTCAAGAAAATAAACTTTGAATGAATATATTAATTTCCAAAATTTATTCATATATATATATATATATGGCTGGATTTACTATTAGGCAAAATGAGGCCACCGCCTTAGGGCGCTTCGATTTAGTAAATAAGTAAAATGATAATAGTTTTCTGTATACGAAAATTTTTTTAAAAAATCTTATTAAGAGGTAAATTGTAAATTAAAATAAAATTGTAAATTATAAAATGTTAAATTTTTTTTTCAGATGGGGCGCAATAATATTTTTGGCCTGTCCGGATTATAATATGTCTGATAGTTCAAAGAAAGCAATTATCAAAGGAGCCGGGTTTGAAAATCGTGTCAAATTGTTCGATATAAATCACACACATCTTTAAAACCTGTTGATGCTGCCACTTTAAATGATCAAATGGATCTGAACCTGAAAATACACTGTACGGTGCTAACAAGAATTGAATGAATTCTAATCCCAAGACTGATTGATGAATGGCAAAATATGGCCAAAACCGTGAAGCTGCTATACTGAATTTGATGGAATTTTTCAAGTCATGATATAGATATAAAGGCGAGATAACTTCAGATATACTTGCCCAGATGTCCCAAGCAGTTATTAGAAAATTAATATTACAATTTTTAAGTTATATAGGTTGATTATCATATTACTTAATTATCATATTAATTATATAATAATAATAATTATATAACTGTTTTATATGATCATTGAAAGTAAATCATATAATAGAAACGATTTTAATTGCAATTATAAAATGTTAAAAATAAAAGTACATACCGTGTTAAAAAGTCTTAATTCCATAGGAAATGCTACTCTATAGGACAATTTGGTAGATCGATTTAAATGTTCAATGTATTTGAATCTTTTTAAATGTAAAGCCAACAAAATCGGTAACTTTTTGACTCGCATTCTGAACAAATTTCGAATAAACCATCAATTTATTTGGATAATTAAATTGAAATATTTTTCAAAGAATATTTATAAGTAGCAAACTTTCAATATTTTGTAATACGGGGCAATTTCAATGAATTTTTTGATAATGAGAAATTGACTTTTCGTGAAATCAATTTTCTTTTTCAATATAAATTGGCATTGCTTTACAATACATTTAATAAAATACATTTAATTTATTTTATTCCATAATGAAAGTTCAATTCATCCAGGTCCCAAAAATAACTTTTGTAAATTTATATGATAAATACTCGCCTAATAATCCGGAGGTGTATAAGTCGAAATGCCGAATGAGAATTTAACATAAAATATGAACATGATACATTACAAAGTACATAAATGTCTTTGTTCTAGATTGCACACATCTGCCTATTCGCCGAATATCACTTAAAAATTGATTTTTCACTTTTTGAAAGTGAATTTTTCGTTTCTGGAATGTGGTAATGGACAATAGTTTTATCATTGGTTACAAATCTCTGGATAAAATCTTCTGGATTCGGTTTTAAAATGTCTGCATTCCAATGTGTTTTTAAACGGTTAACAAACGCTACTCAATGTTCAAAATTTCTCCAGTTTCAACCCTTCTCTAAAGCGGTTTAATTTACATAGATATAGACTTAGTAAATTCACTCAATACTTCACAGTTAAATCAAATAACTCAATTATGCATTAAAAACAGAAACAAAATAATAAACTTTTTAAAAATAATTTGTAATCATTGTAATGATTTCAAAGCTAATTTTAATTGGTAAATGCTTAAATTAAACTTTTATTGTAAACGTAAATAGTACAATATCTCTATATACATATATTTTATACAAGTATTTAAATCCAAAAATGGTGTTCAATAATTGTACTTATTCAATTTTGCATTAACATACCTTTTCTGGGCTTCTTGTTTGCAACAACAAACTTCACAGTAATATTTATTGTCGAATTGCATAGTTTCTGTGTTAGAGAAACATTGTAGACAATGAGATATACTCGTGTTTTGTTCCACATCAACAGAAAGATCAAGAAAGTCTTCATCCTTTGTTCTTTCAGATTCACAATTCAAACATCTCGTTTCATTTGTTAATGTTCCCTAGTGAAGCGTAAAGTAAGTATGTCTTGGCATTCATCATTAAAGTAAACTTGAAAAATTTCATGAATCCAAGTGGTGATTTTAGCTTGATCTGTTTTATCTGCATCACCATCAACAATCGTGCTTTCTGATATATATTTATTGTTTATTTGATTATTTAGAGTAGCTTGCTTTTCAGCTAAAAAATAGAAAGCGTTAGTTGGGAATTTATAAGCGAATCATAACAGATCATTTTCCTTTCGATACAACTGTCAATTTACTAAGTGTTTTAAATTTAAATAAAGCTCCACGAACTTTTCGCTGCTCTACACGAGTATACTTACCAACTATATATTTTTATGATGCTCAAAACTATACAAATTTCAAGAAACCTTTGAATGTATATATCGCCTGTGTCTATGATTCATTGAACAGTCACTTTATTTTTAAAATATTTGTTTATAATATTCCTATTGACTTTTTTCAAATGCTAGTTTATATTATTTTTATGTATTTAATATTGCCCATTCTCAGGCGTAGTATACATCAAAGAATTTTATTTCACCAAACTACTGAGATACACTTTCTATAATAAAAGAAAAAATTTAACGTTATAATATAGAAATATACCTACTCTATCTAATGTTATTCTTTGCAAGTGTAATTAGATACACTCTACGCCAGCGTTTCCAAACTTTCTTTATACCATGCCCAACCGTAGTATTTTCAAAAGTCATATGCCCCACCGGCCCCTTTGAAGTAGCTGTCAAACTTCAATAATCAGTACTACCGGTATGCAAAAATAACGATCGATCAAATTGCTGTATATTTAGTCGTGAATGAGAATATTATATTAAAATATATATGTGGAATAGTTGATATTTGCTGATGTTTCCTACCTCTGAAACGCAGTTCCCCACCCCTGAGCCGCGATGACCCACCATGGGAAACACTGCTCTACACTATAAAAACTGAAAGTGAGAGAAAAATTAAAAATTACTATACAATATATTTTATTTTTAATCTTATCTCATTGGTATTCTTAATTTATCTTGTAAATTTATTATCTTCCCGCTTATTTTTGCATATCTACATCGAACACCATTAAATTTCATAGCAGCTGGCACTTACAAATAAGTGGAATGATAATTTGAAATTTTTACCAATTGAGTTAAATTTTTATTAATTAGAGACAATAAAATTGCTTTTCATCGAAGTTGGAAATTCAGATAACTCACTTAAATTTATTTACCTGAAATACATTTTCAGTGATACCTTGAAATAATTTTGATGTTTATAATGATCCGGGAATCTTGTTTATAAAACATTAAAAATTAAATATTAAGAAATATTATTATGAGAATAGATTTATTGCCCTTGTTTACAAATTTGAATAGAAAAGATTAATTAAAACACCATCCATAATCATATAATCGTTTTTGCAAATCACTAAATTTAATCCCATTTCTAAATTTTTTATATTCAAAATTCCTTATCATCTATTTCTAATCTTGTATATGGCTTTATAGACACTCAGAAAATTGTATTAATAGACAACGTTACCAAATTTGAAAATTTTCATTAAAATCATAAGAGTGGATGTCGATATAATAAAATAATAACTACCATATAACCCAGGAGTGCCCCATCTGTGGCCCCCCGTCACATTTTACATATACAAATCTATGGTAAATTAATCTTTTTATTTGCTTAATAATTATTGAAAATAACGTTTGGTTTTCTAGTTTAATATAATTTTTTTTCTACAATGAACTTTAAGCTTGGATTTTTTTATAATTTGTAAAAATTAATTTTTTTGTTTGGGTCCTCGTCGTAATTTGGGTTGGCCAGGCCTGATCTAATCTATTAATTGGAATTCATTTTTAAAAGTTTTAAAAAATTTAACTAACTTGAAAAATTCTTTGTGTGTATTAAAACGAAATAAATATATTATGTAAAATTCCATTTCCTCTTTTCTAGAACGTAGCACGCCCGATTAACAAAGTGGCCTTTGTGGCCTCATTCCCATATCAAACTATTTTTTTACTTATCAAATGTTGAAATCACAATTAAATTTATCTAAAATAAGTTTTAATCAACCTATTCAGAGTGATAAAAAGATGCCTTGAGGGTGTTGTTAAAATGTAATAAGAATAAATATTTAATAAATTATAAAAAAAGAAATTCTATTGGTTAATTAATCGCAACTAGGTGGTTTGGCTTTTCTAGAAATAGATTATGAGACTAGAAAAATGAATATTATAGATTTCACCGCCAAATTTGTTGATGAAGAGGCTAGAAAGAAACTATAAAATATATTTTATTATAAATATAAAATGTAATATTTTCTTGGTTTAAAAGTGTATTTTATTAATTTTACAAATATATTGTTATTTTATTTATTTCACAAATATATTTTTTATACTTCTTAAACTTGTTAAAATCATTTCGTAATGTATTTTATTTGTTCAAATGTTCAGCTGTCAAGGGGACCTCAAAATAAATTTTGATTGTGGGCCTAGGATTTGAATTTAAGTCAATGATGTAGTAATTTCCAAAATATATAAATGAAATAAACCAAACTGTAAATATATATTCAGTCGTGTAGGAAATATAATATATAGGGGTTAGGGTTAGGGTTTGGGGTTAGGGTTTGTTTTAATCAGTACTTCATTATTTTAGAGAAATAAACTCTACATAACTTGCTCATTGTAAATACGAAATATATTTGTGTACATTTATTTATTTTTATACAAGTCTCATTACTAATTGGGCGCACCACGTAGTTGAATCTTTAACAGAATATTAAAATAATGCAAAATAATTGCAATTCATAATATTTTTCATCGTATGAAAACTATGTTTATTGAAACTCGAATATCGAGTATCGTTCTAAATTTAACTAGATCAAAATTTAAATCTAATTGCTATCCAACATCCGCAATGAAAATATCGAGGTAATTCAAAGTTTTAATTGCAGAGATTGTATAATAATTATATTTAATAGCGATACATATACATGTCGTTGTGCTGTAATTTATAATTAAGAATTGTGAAAATTGATTAGGTTTTAACTTAAAACAGTTTTGGAGAGGTTCAAGGTACGAGCTTTATACATGGCATATGAGTCAAAAATAAGTGAAGTATGAAATATATGCACTTAGAGCATCTTTTTTAAATAACTCGGTGACGCCTGGGGCACACATAGAGCATAGGAGAGAGTGAGGGGTCCGGGCAAAAAATTTTTTGGGGCCCCTTTTTAATAATTAAAAAATATATATAGTTAGCGACAACACATTATAAAACAAATTTTATTATATTAATGATTTACGGGCTTTTGAAATTGCAAATTTATCAATTATTTCACTAAAATTTAGGTTTCTTGCAATATCGTTATTAATATGCAGCATTGCTAATCCATTTAGCCGCTCTTGTGCCATTGTAGATCTCAAGAAATTCTTAATACGTTTTTGAGCTGAACACGTACGTTCAGACTCGGCTACAGAAACTGGGATTGTCAAAAATATTCTTAATACAACTACAAGATTTGGAAAAATTGACTGCAAATTCATTTCAATAATAGATTTAAGCACTTTTTATTAGAGAATTTTTTAGACGAATTCCTAATCTTAGATCAATCTGATTTATTTAAAAACATGTTAGATTGATATATAAGAGCAAAGAGCATTTTCAAATTGTTGAAATTTTAAAAATTAATTTCTGTTTCCAAAAAAATTTCTTCAAATAAAATTTTGAAGATTTGGGGCCCGAAGTATGAAATTCTCTTTAATTTCACCCTAACAAAACCTTTCTTATGGTTGCTAGTACAAACCATAAATTTTTCTAAAATTCATTGTTTGATAAAATACTAAATTTTTAAAACACACCTCCACCTGAATGTAGATGACAAAAACAGCTGGTGAAAATGTTAGTTTGAGTAAAAACTCCAATTGTGTGATAAATCACTATCTTTATTTTTTGAAATATGGTTCGTTGTACTCACGATAAAGCTGATATATGAAATGCATACTAACGTCTGGTAATTGTAGTTGAAATAAAATAACCAGGTGTATATTAGAAAATAAAGCAATAAAATAATCATATACACAATTAAAGATCACTCATCGAAAAGCAATAATTTTACCCGTTCCCACGAAGATGAATTCATTTTCATTCATTTTCTCGACTTCAGTTTATCAATTTCAACCAATAATATAATAAAACATAAATAATAATATTACAACATGACAATAACAAAATAACTTTTATAATGATTTTAATAATTTACACTGACAAAATAATTTGGTATTACATAAAATGTGTGGAATATGGAAAATTGTTTTTGTTGGTTTAATGTGTTACTATTACATGCCATTTTTGAATCACGGGACATTGAATGTTATGCTGCTGCTCGGAATCTTCTTTGCAAAATGAAGAGTTAAAATTCAACATATATTTTAATAAACTGAAACTTTTAAAGATGAAGCCGAGACGTTTAAAAGAAGAAACGGAACCAACAAATATTGAAAAAATATGAATGTAGAAGCCATTGCTATTTACCCAGAAATAATTCACGGCGCGGTAAGATCTGTGACGATTATTTTCAGCCTTGAAAATAATTAAAAGTAGATTTAAGTGCATCTATGGAGAATTTAATTGAAGCCATTCTGTTTCTTTTAGCAATTTTGTACTAGGACGAATATATTTTAAATACTGTTCGAATGAATAACAATTTGTTCTACGTTGAAGACCGGAGTTTCCTTTGGTTTAGCATTAGGTTTTGTAGATCAATGTTTCCCAACAGCCGATCCACGAAAACCTTAAATATATAAATCAGGAGAGGGAAATTGTATGTGTGTTTGCGTAATTGGCGGAGAATAGATAAATAATAAATATTTATTGCTCAATATATTTTGCAGTTTTTTTTACAATAAAGATGTTTTTAATAAATAATATTATCATCTATCCGCGTACCAAAAGCAGATATTTTGCGGTCTGCGAAGAGTTTTCGATTAAGAAACACCTCCGTAGATAATTCAATTTTATTTATTTAAGCACTCAAAAGTCACTTTTGTAATATTGAATTATTTTGTATCATTCTAAATTGGTAATCAATAGTGTTGATCAATATAAGTTTATATTGTCTGTGATTCGTTATTGTTATCAATAATTGTAAATTTCACATTTCACATACAATCCCAACATTACTATTAGATAGATAGTTATTATCATAATAGTCAACTTTCAACTCACCCAAACACTCTGATTTCTCACAATTTTTTGATATTTTTTCATTTTTATTAACACATAAAATTAAAATGCCCAAGTCAATGTCGGAGTGAAATGTTTTTATTTAAAATTTAAAAGTAATTGAAATTAAATTTTTGGGGAGAGCTGTCAATATTAATATTTTATTTCAATGTATAATTTAGCCAGTACGATGACAAAATCACTGTATATCAAAAATTATCATAGATAACCATTTACGATTTCTTCACAATAAAATAACCGACAACAATAATAATCATTTCCATTAACATATAAACAACAAAATAATATTTAAATTAAAACCTATAATTAGAATAGAAATTTGCAATTTTTATAAACAAAATCTGGTAATTAATCAGGCCATTATTGAATTTTAGAATTGATTTAGAAAATTTACTTAAACTTAACACTATAAAATTTTCGGTTTAAATTATAAAGATAAATACCAATAAGGATATCAGCGATTTGATTTAAGAGGTAATTCAAAAATTCGTGAGCATCTTGTTGCAAGAAATTGTCGAATAACTCTAAAATTTATTTAAATATTAAATGAAAACGGTAGATAATTAAATTAATATTGTACCATTTTCTCGTTTGAGTCTTTGGATAAACTTTTTTGGGGCAATTTGACCAACTTTCTTTTTTTGAGTTGTGATTGAATGAAAGAGATCTGCCAGGCATGACAACAAGGTTTCCTTTTTCTGTCCTTTTGTTTGCTGTTTATATTGGAGTAGATTTTCTCGAAATGGCCGACAGAAAAACAGTGCTTGCAAAACCGAATTGCAATAACATGTATTTCCAAACTGTAAACGGATAAAATAAGCTTTAAACTGTTAAATTGTAAAAATGAAACTAACATTAACTAGGCCAAAAAAGTGTTCGTTTGACGGGAATTGTTCAGATCCGATTTCTTTTTCGAGTTGAGATGCATTTGGGCCCTTGATTATTAAATATGTATGGTAATATAAACACCTAAATAATTTAAATATTTACAAAAAGAACAAGCTCATACCATCCTAAAACAGTTCTTTGACATTAGAGAACGGATAACATCACACAAAATGAAAGTATCGTCAGATTCAAATAGGGCGAATTGTTGAGAAGAATTTAACAAGAAACATTTAAATAATTTTAATACGATAAAACAATAAGATGTTATTATATTTATTTTTAAACAAATATAAAATGTAAATATATAAATAAATTATTTCTGATAAATCGAAGCATTAAAAATTTTAATGAAGTTAATTTAATTTTAATATTAAATATTTATTAAGTTATTCAGTAATTATTATGTACTTTTGCAAAATTATGATACTTAGGGTAATTTGGTAATTATATAAAATCCAATCTTCATAATATATACAAATTTCATAGAAATTAAATAAGAAAATTAAAAATAATAATTATTATTTACTTACCATAGTTAACATAATTTCAAATTTCTACTTTTTAGTTTACTTATATGATAGTGTTGCTAGACGTCCCAGTTTAACAAATTAACCGTAAATAATAAATTTAACTCCTGGCTCCGCCGGCCTGAAACTGTAAAATTTCTTATATTATTAGTTATTTCTTGATTGCCATTAATAATTGTATAAATTTTAAACTTTCCACATTTTATACCGTCCACATTTTACATGAAAAAATAAATTATATATTTTAATGAATACTCTACAACTTTTTTCAAATCAAACTTCCAGATCTAATTTCCTTGAAGGAACTGGAGTATCCTTCTAATTTCATCCATTTTTAAAATATGTTTCATATTAGTAAGTTAGATTAATAAATAAATCATTTTAATATTTAATTTTTTGGTGTAAAATATGGATTCGACAACAATTATTTATATAGTACCTACATTTTTAAATTTTACGAGAAAGAAAAAAATATTACTAGAAACAATTTAATCGAGTTGTGCTGCTGTTTAATAATAATAAATTTTCAATTATTGTGTGTTCTCACTTATGGCGTGTGTCATTTAAAAGTTCTAGGGTTGTTTATAGATTTGGCATCGACTCTTCCTTTACCGCCTTCATAAATATTTTACTTTGTACCATCTGTTTGAGTAGGGTAACAACCATGTTGGTAATGTACACAGTGGCTGAAAATCAATGAGCAAGTGAGCTCTACTACTAGAATTGCTCACTGCCTTTTAAAATAAATAATTTAATTAAATTAAATAAAAAAATACATTTGTTTTAACAAAACAAAATAAATAAAGAAATTCGTGCATCAGCCAATGAGGTTAGACCTCTTCTGATTGGTATGAATTCCGTATAAATAACGCACTCCACCAGCTAGAAACACTTCAGCAAATTTACCTAAAACTGCTAACTTCTAAATTGTTTACACTACTATTATCGTAATCAGCTTGATTTTACTCAGCATCATTTGTAACTGTCATCTAATCTTATTACGTAATCGATAGCGAGGTAATTTTTAATTTTTAATTGGTAATATTATATTAATATGCAATTATCGTAAACATCTCTTTCTTTAAATAAAAATTCTATTATGATTTCAATTTAAATGCTCATTTTTGATGTTTTTGGTTATGAGACAACTTCAAAAATTTGGACATGCTCACTGGTAGGTGGAGGAAATCACGGTCTAAATACCATAATGCGCAGTTCTGATGTAGCTGGATATCATTACCTCGCACCTTTTAGATGGTGAGGCTTCTATGTATAAGGCCCAGAAAAACCCGAAAACTTCCCAAATGACAGTTAATATTCCTTAGAACACCCCTACTGTCACTCCAGCCACAACCCAGACACCTACTGATATTACCAGTGCCAACGGGAGACCGGAATTACTGAACTCGCACTCGACGGATACATCGTCAACGTGCCAGGGCTAAATGGTTAGCCGATTTAGCGAACTTTGTCGCACCTCTGTTTTCAACAACCCCGGTTATTCTAGACGAACCATTTCGGCAACCGTACCTATACAGAAATGTTGATCTAGATGACAAAGATTTTTACTTAGATTAATTGTTGTAATTCAAATATAATATAGTTGGGTTTAGTCTTATTTGCTGTTTTTTCGTTTGCCGTTTGGGCTGTTTTGAATTGTATGAATAATATTTATTTCGTCATCTTGGAGTTCGAACCACTAATAACACCCTGACATAGATTTCTGCTTTATTTTCATTCAATAATCCAGGTTGAAGTTTCTTTTCGAGAAAGTATCGACATAAGACCTTCCATCGAAGGAATGTGTGACGCGAGCAGTCGGAAATAGCCAGCTCACCTCTACTCGTGCATTCCGCCGCTACATACAGTACCAATGCGTCTTACCTACTCGGGTATGTAGTCGATTGTTGAAATATTCTTATTGGCCCTTCTAGGCTTCACCATAAGAACGTTATGGTTTATTCCTAGCACTTTGTTCACCGGTAATTCAGTCTGAGTCAGCTAGGTGAACACACTAGGATGCCAACATTCCTTATTCAATTAAATTATGGTCCTCATTATTTGATTTTATTCAATGTTACCTTTTGAAATTTTGCACAGGGATCCGTCCTAATTTCCTATTTCATAAATGTTGTCCTAGATTTTCTACATTAATTGATTTTATTCCGTGTGCTCTTCAAAAAATTTGATCAGCGATCTGCCTATATTTCTAATTCTGACCTATGCGGAATCTAATTGCTAACTCCCCGAAACCGTCTTTTAGTCTAATAATATTTACCGCAGATGTTTTAGTTTATTCCTGCTGCATCGCAAACTTTAGGTCACACTTATGACACAAAGATTTTGGATGGGTAATATGTGAGTTTCCTCCACCTGTTCGATCTAATGGTCAACTAGGTTTTCTACCCTGACTGAACATATATGGATACTGAAGGGGTCGCTTTAAAACTCACAAACTACATTTATAAGTTGAATCTAGAAATATTGGAATTTATAGTAGTATTTTCGAAGATGATATTTAATGACGGTACGATCTGAGGGGTCATTTAAGAAAATTTTCAAATCTATTTTATAGTCAAATATATATGTGGGTAATCCACATTAGTGTATTGAGGATGACATTTGAGAGACATGCGATATGAGGGGTCATTCATTAAAATTAGTAATTATATTGTTAAATCAGATATTTCAAACCTATGTACACACACAGACACACACATATGCGTATTTTATGCGTCACTCAAATAATGAAAATTCAGCTTTAAGTGTCTTTGAATTTGTAATTTTTTCTCCGGGGTCTTCAAGAATCTTATTGATTGCTTTTTTCCATGGCTTCCTTTAAAAAGATTTTACATTAATGAGCAGTTTCCATATAAGAATTGGGAATATTCTATACAATATTTTTTCAGATAACTCAATAATTTTGGTTTTTGAAGCTAAAGAAACTACACTAGATTTCCTTCCAGGATTTTGCAGATTTTTTAAATACAGCAAAAGAGTAACTAATTCTACTTGTCTTCTTTCTTTAATCCGTTCTTCTAACGCAGTGTTTCTCAAACGTTGTGCCGCGGCACACTAGTGTACCGTGAGGTTGAACCAGGTGTGCCGCGAGACTTTCCCAAAAAAATT